>BPLR01012686.1:0-206191 GCA_021605095.1 Caerostris extrusa
GTTACGTATTGTTTCAACATTCTCACCTCAAAGTGGTCAGTATCACGCATCTCTTCCTTAAACTGTACGTAAAAAAAATTTATGCTGTTAAAATGTAAACTTGGCTTTTGTTTCATTTTTTTAAATTGTTTTCAATTCATTTTTCATTTGTAATTCTTGAAGCTGTTTATAAATATAGTGCACGCCACAGTAAGAAATATTTATTTTTTACAACAGCAAACAACAATAAAAAACGGAATTAAAAGCATAAGGAATATATACTATATATATATTTAAAGAAACGTTTTTGATTACCTTCGGAGTTAGGTATCTTACCTCTAGCGTCACTTATCTTTACTGGAACTTTAAAATCGGAGAAAATGTTTTATGTAGCAGTAAGGAAAATAAAAAGATATAGATTCAAAATACGTGTAAAAGTAATATTTATATCCATATTCAGCTGTGCATACAACAAAGTTTTACTTATTTGGTATTCGTCCAATATATATTTGTTATTTACAATGATAAACGAAAACCGAATATTGATAGTACTTAAAAAGACTTACGATGCATGTTTAATTTTTTTAAATAAAATTTAATAATAGTTTCTGGATAAATATTTGTGATAGACTAAATGTCGCATATGTTAGCAAACAATATTTATAGTAATAAAGATGTTGCATGATTTTAAGAATTGATATGGATGTTTTCTATTTAAAAGTATCTAATTTTATTTCAGCAATTGTTTTTTTTTCAAAAAAATAATTATGTCAATAATTTTTTGATTAAATAAAAATTAATAATAATTAATTAATTAATTAAATTCTTTTGTATAGTTTTAATGTCAGCTATTTTTTAACCCTCTCTCCTTTTACAGCATGGCATATTATTTTAAAATAATTATCACACATCTGTTGATGATGTAAAGTTATTGAAAAAATTTAAAGCCCTAGATCAACTAATAAATTTAATGAATATTATGCACTATATTCTAATAAGTAACAATTTTTTAAATATAAATTATTAAAAGCATTAAAGTTCAGAAATTAGTGTAAATGATATATAATTACATACTATTAAAATTAAATAAAATAAGTTCATAAATGTATAAGTCAATGTTGGGCTCTTGTCTGGTTCAGTCTTACGATGGATCCAGAGATCATACGATTTATAATGGAGTAAAAAGAGAAAAATAGGCAAGTTCCAGTTAAGCAATTTAAATATTTATTGATATATATATATATATATATATATATATACGCGATCTGTGTATATTATGTATATAATATTCTTCAAGATGCAAAATAAGCTTCAAATTTTTCCTCATGATAATTTAAAAGCAGACAAAAGCGTGTTATTATAATATATCCTTACCTTTTCTATTACTTTTGGCATGCTCGTTTTTACATGGAACCCTGATTTAATATTCCTGTTATGAACTTTATTTTTACAATGCATCCAAAATCTGAAATCGCAAACAGAGAATTAAAAACGACCAAGTTACGACATGCTAAATAGAAATAAATATAGTCGCTATGAAATGCTAGATAATAAATATGCTCACGAAATAGGGTATGAAATTTTAGTTTAATCTGTTTGAGGCAAAGCTAAATTTTAATTTTTAAATTAAATTGTTATGCACTAATGGTGCGTATTTTAAAGGTTTTAGACTGGACAGCGTTTATGATAAATTTTGTATGCATTACAAATAGTTCTATGTCTGAGTTGCTGAAACAATGACAGTTGAGCTGCACGTGCAACTACTAAACGTAAACCAAACATAAATGTAGTATTTATTAGTATATCTACTGTGTCCAAAAGTAAGACCAGTTTTCAATTTAAATTTCCGGGCATATGGTATTTTCAATTTTTTCTTCTTTTTTAGGTTGTTGGCACTGTCCTTGACATCTATATGAAATTTCGTGTCAAAATATTCATTAGTGTTTGAGTTACGTTTGGTTTGTGAGATGCTAAAACTGATTCCGGCGATTTTTGAAATGTCTGAATTAATTGAGCAAGAACTTGCGTTAAATTTTGTTTGCGGAAACGTATAGAATGTTGCAGAAGGCATTCAGTGAGCATTCCGATATTGGAAAGAATTATTTAGAAGTGGTAAAAACAGTTCAAAGAAAGCAGAGAACGCGTTGAAGATGAAGAGCCCTCTGGTCGACCACCAACCTCAACTGACGAAGCTCACGTCCAAAAATTAAAGATTTCGTGCTTGCAAAACCATCGATTTACAATTAGAAACCCTATTCATACCCTATTTCTCCACCACCGTTTTTGCCATATTCACCCGATTTAGCATAGTGCTACTTCTGGCTATTTAACTCAAAAGACCACTCCGGTGACAACGTTTTGAGTCGATTGAAGAGACATTTCAAAAATCGCCGGAATCAGTTTTAGTATCTCACAAAACCAAGCGTAACTCAAGCACTAGTGAATATTTTGACATAAACTTTCACACAGATGTCGTAAAAGACAGTGCCCACAACCTAAAAGAAGAAAAAATTGAAATAACATATGCCCGGGAAATTTAAATTGAAAACTGGTGAAATTAAAAAAATTTAATTGAAAACTGGAGATCTTACTTTTTGGACACGGTAGTATTTCTGTGGTTTTAAACTGGTTTCGTAATCCATAATGTTAGATATATTGAATTGATTCTTAACTTCAACAGTTACATCCTTATTATTATTTACAATTGTTCTCAAATATTTAACTTGTTCATGCTCTTCAAAGACATAATCATTTGTTCTCAGATGTAGCAGATTTGGGCCTCTGTTTGTAACTGTCATAAACTTAGTTTTTTTTTTTTCATTTACAATCATACCAATATTTTTGCTGCTGATTCAATACCATGACCATAAATGCCACCTTAGTTTTTTTTTTTTCATGATGTCAATGGCTAACGATTGCATTGACTTTGTGAAAATGTTTTATGTGTTTGCATGATTGAAACTCTTATAGTTTTTTCGACAGCCATATTAAACAACTGGCAAGAAATGGAATCGCCTTGTTTTAGTCTTTTTTCAGTACTTAAAATACATCTCATACTTCTGTTCTCAACTTTACTCAACACTTTACTCTACTAAAGGCCATCTCTATCAGATATTTCTATGGTATTCCCATCTCCAGCATCGCTTCAAACAATTTCTTCCTATCGATGCTATCGTAAGCTGTTCTAGAATGAATATACCAAATTTTTGTCTTTTCGAGTATTTGTCTAGTGATGTGTATTTGATCTGTAAATTTACCATTTTGGAATCCACACTGATATTTTCCCATTATTTTACCTACGTGAACAAATAGCCGTTCCGCTAGGATTATCTTATATGGAGTGTTCAAAAGAGTAATTTTTTTACTCACTTATTCCTGTCAAATATGAGGGAATATTTAAAAATTCCTATCACAGTTTTTAAATCGCTATTGAATAAATAAATTATTAAGTTGTAGGAAATAATCTATACTTGAATGTATATTATTCTACAAATAATTCATTCGTTTATTTGCTGCAACGATATATCTTTACTATATTATAGAGCATCCATTTTTTAACTAAGCAGTGAAACAAAGATACAGCTGTACAAGACATTAGTTAGACCAGCAGTTTTGTATGGAAGTGAGTGTTGGATAATGAACAAATCAAATGAGGATAATGGTAAGTAAGTAATGGCATTTGAATGAAATGTCTTGAAATTTTGGAGCGGTATAGGGAAATGGAGTTTGGAGAATAAGATAAAAATTTAACTGCAACAAAAATTTAGAGTATCAAATATAGTAAAAGTCATAAAGCCTCTCAAATAAATTGGCTGCAGAGCTTAAGAAGAAGAAGAAGAATAGAGTAAAAAGTACAATAGTTGTATCCATTTGATTAGATAATTATCTGATCTCTGATCTATTCTCTATGATAAATAACTCTCATTAAATTTATTAACTAAGCAGTTCAGTTCGAAACAACAAGGATGTTTTCGATTCGACAAGTGATGCCGAACCGAAAGCAATAAGGCACATGCATGCACATGTATTCTAGTGTATGCATGTGCATTATTGCTATTATTATGAGCGAAGTGGGATTGACGATTATAATTAAGGAATCTGTTCTTAATTATATGATTGGAATGATTCATTAGTGTTAGGGAAAATCTCATATTTTGTGCTCCAGTAGAATCATCATTCTAAAAAAAGTTCATATGTATAACTTTATTGGATGCAAACAAAGGAGCAAGTCATGATCTTAGCATTTTATTTTATAGTATTTTTTATATAAAAAATTTTTATCTGCAATTTCCCAGATAGGACAATGAGTTACTGTCAGATAGTGGATTATTACTATTATTGTGCAAAAAATAATTGAACATTAATTATCGGATTTGAGTAATTCATCAGCATATGGAAAATTGCCTTTCAAATTTTCGTAGTATGCATCCTAATAAAATCCTAGTTGTGACATTATTTATGTATATAACTCACTGATACAAATCACAGAGCAAGAATTTTGTTTTGCAACATTTATAGCTTTTTAAATAAATATTTGCTGCAATTTCCTAAATAGGTTAGCCAAATAGAAAAATAATAGTTAGTCGACAGTAGGAGATCTACGAATTTGTAGAAATGGATTTTGTTAGCCAAGATAAGGGTTAACATTAAATCGAATGCATAAAAAATCGTTTTAAAAACTTTTCGTTACAAATAATATTTGATTTTTAAAAGTACATTTTTATTCAAGACACTCTCTTCCTGATTTATTCTTTTTTTTCTAAAATACTATTTCAAAATTCCAATTCACTGAATGTTTCATAGTGAATCATTAAATGAAATTTAGTGAGTCAAGCCAAACAACCATCAACTTGCAACATAATTCCTTCTTATGTGGTTTCTATTTGTCTGCATTCCATATGTTTTCCTTAAATATTTATACAGCTTTTAATGGTAATATTCTTTTCAAACTGGTTTCTCCGAAGTAGTATTTTATGCTTTGCTATTTTTAATATTCAAATCATCATTCTTAAAATAGAAGACTTTAACAGATAAATTTGTAGTATGGAAATGTTTTTTAATTATTATTTTTTAGAAATTTCAATGCAATGTTTAATTATTGTTAGAAGTTTCTTTTAAAAAAACAGAAGAAGTTCTTAGAAGTTTCTTTAAAAATAAAAAAACAATTATATTTTTAACTCCTATCTATTTTAATTTTTAATTTTAACTAGTGTTATTTCAACTAGAGATGCTTATAACACTTTCATTACAAAAACACTAGCTAAAATAAAAAAATAAAATAAATAAGCGATAAAAGTATAATAGTTTTTCATTTAGAATTATGTCATTGTCTATTCTAGGATTAAATATACAGAGAACATTTCAGAAACAATCAATCGCTAAACAACTGATATAATTTTTTAAAAATTAATCATAAAGAATGACAAATAACAAGCGAAATGCCAGAGTTTATACAAAGTATGCGTAAACATAAGTAGAATGTCTTTTATTTTGAAAAAGATGAATATTAAAGTGATTCAGCTCATTAAAGGCAGTAGTGATTTCAGAAGTCAGTATTTTTATCTGCAAACGATGTTTTGTTATCTGCTGACAATGTTGGAAAAATGAAAAGAATTTTTTCGTTTCCAGCCCACAAAAATCGATTTATTGCACAAGTTGAGGGATATTGTAAAATATTCTTGGAAGGTACTCCCTTTACTTTTTTGTATCAATTATCATTTTGGTTAATTTTTATAAAATATTGTGGGAATTATTAATTTTTACAAACAATATCCAGAAATTGGAATATCCTTTCCGACTTGCACTATATTAGAAATTCAGTATGTGTTCAGTTCTTAAATCCTACCTTTTCAGATCACATGCATTTGGTATGTTAAGAAACTTGGTTACCAAAAAATTATTATTTTTTTTAAGTTTATTGTTTGGTAATAGATGAGAGTAATGTATTCCTGGTTTGTCTGCTTTCCTACTCTCTTACTATACAAAGATAAAGTGTTTGTTTTGTTAATGATATGTCTGATATGCATGATTTTTCTTTTATTTATACATTCAGAGTTATTTGTTTTCGGTGACTGAATTTCTTTCAACCTTCTCACAGCGGTTTTGCTTTTCATAAGTGTACTTTCATGTGGTTTTCTTTTCAAAGTATTTTATTATATCAGGAATGTACGTCAAATAAATGCAGGTCTTTGCAAGACGATCTTTGTTTGAAAATAAAAAGGATTATTGGCCGCAGAATTGAGATTTTACTGCATATAAACATTATTTTACGGGGTCCATGAATGAATAGTGCATATTTCTGATATACGAGCCATTCATTTGTCAAATTGATTAACACTACATAACGTAAAATTGTGAAATTTGCATATATTCTTTAAAACTCCAAGAGAAATATAAATTCAAAAGAAACATTATTACAAATATAACTTTCATTCAATGAGTGATAAACACATAAAGGGAATTAATTCGTGGTATTGTAATCGTATTGGTAACTGAAAATATAGGAGAACAGACAGAAAATTTACTGCCATATGCTGTTTAAGGGGGACCTGATAGCCGAGTGGCTAGCGCTCTGACGCTTGGTACCACAGGTTTCGGGTTCGAGATCCAGCGGTGCTCCGGTGTTTGTAGTGGTTCGAATCCCCCTTAAATCGTAAATCCCAGTCTAATATGACTGTAAAACGCGGCTGACAACCCTACCCTATAAAAAGAAAAACATCTCCCATCTCGAAATCTGGCCGTTTAAAAACATTATAATTTAAAGTTATATTTCAATAGTAGCATCAAACTCATCAATGTAAAGCTAATTTTCATCAGATGTATTAAAAGTCATGTCGTTTCAATTTGTTTGATAGTTTATTAGAAGAAATTTACTGTTAGAGATACATCTTATTTTTCTTTTGTCATATTTTTAGGATATATGAAAAGACATAACTAACAGCATTTTCAGAAAAACTAGTTTTTTGCTCTTTGCTATCAATAATTTTTTTAATATCAATAACACTGAATTCTGTACCTTCCTTAAAATTATATTTGTTTCATATAATATGGGATTTTGGATCTTCATTTAACCCGTTTTAAACCAATTTATGGTTGATTCTTGCAACTCTGATCTTTTGATGATAATAGATTTTTCTAATGCCCTTGCAGAAAAAAATGATCTAATGTACCCCTGCTTAGTCAATTTATCGCTAATCCTGCAAATGTGGCCTTTTTGTCAGTAAGAACTTGTAGAATAACTGTTCTGATGAGTCATTTGAATCAGAATTTCTTAATGGTGTATTGTTATACGATGTATTGTGCAAATGATATTGTGCATTAAAGTTCCCAATTAAATGCACTTATAAACAATTGGAACATAATTTTATTTTAGAAGTTGTAATTAATAGGTTCAGTCAATTGGTGTCTGAAGAAAATTCCTTTGTTATTTAACAGCATAAAATTCAATTTTAAATGTAAAAAATTATTCATCCCTCAAGCATTTTTCTATTAAAATTTAAAATTTCTGAAAATGCATTTAATCTCTTTGCTTTGTGAATGACTCGTATACTATAACTTATTTCTAGTTTTACTTCGTCTCTAGACAATAAGCTATATATTTGTAAGCATCGATCTGTTAAATGGTTAGCCTTTTGGCACGTATGGCTTCAAGTTCGAATCTTGGCAGTGGCATGGATGTTCGTTTGGTTCGGAATGCACGTTAAACTGTAGGTTCCGGTCTAATTAACCCAAAGTGTGCACAGAATTACCATAAAACGACAAATAAATGCTTTAAATGCTAAATGTTTTAGTCTCTTGGTAATGAACTTGTAAAATTCGAGTAATGTAAGAATCCTGGGATATCTCATTAGGGATATATGTCATAAAAGGGGGTTGGCATCCCATATACTTCCTAAAGAACAGTTTCAGAATGTTATGCAGGTGTCTAGTTCTGTCTAAGACACAAATATTTGTTTGCTTAGTTTCTTATATTATTGTTTTGATTAGTTGAATTTACCCCCCTGAATTTTGTTTTTATGTAATTGTGAAAATAATAAAAAACATATTTTATTATTAATCAAGAGTGCTTTTCTTTACAAATCATTGTTCATCAATTAATATCTTTAATAAATAATTGGATATCTAAAATCTACTATAAATGACCAGATCATATCTTGATTGAGGTATGACATTAACACATTTTCTATATGATGAAATTTTGTCAGATGGGCTATTATATATTTACTAAACTGGCTTTTATTAGAAAAAAATTCAAATATATGATGATTCAATATCTTTCGCTTATTTATCACTGTGAGGAAGTTCTTACAAGTCGAAGTTCTCATCGACGACAAGGATTGTGCGCAGTTTATTCAAATGCCACTTGTGGACAGTTGATAGTCTCCTTGATTATGTCCGACGCCTTTTCGGCGACCATGATGGTAGGGATGCGGGTAGTTCCAGATGGTAAGATTGGCATGACAGAAGCGTCAACAACTCTCAGCCCTTTGGTGCCTTTCACTCTGAAAGAAATATGTATTCGTTCAGATAGCATTATTACTTTCTACATTAATATCATTGTTCTAAAATAGCTTTCTTGAATTCATAACACGCATACAAAATGCTGATTAATAAATGTTATCCTGTTTATAAAATTTATTAATATGTTATTGAAAAAAAGTAAAAAAAATTCACAGATCTCTTGTATATTTTCTAGGCATCTTACTTCCTGGATCAAAATGCACGTTATTTTATGTTAAGGGATTCTTCTTGAATCATATTTACCCTATTTTAGGCTACGTAATCTTAATATATATATAATTCTTTTGAACATGTATTTGTTGCTGAACTCCTCCTAAACGGCTGGACCGATTTTAATGAAATTTTGTGTGTGTGTTTAACAAAATATAGAGAATGTTTTTATGCTATTCCCTTTGTTGTAAGTCGTCACCAGATGGTGCTGCAGCAAATTAGTATGCAAATTTATTGGAACATGGAGAATATATTCGCGATATGTAATTTTCTACAATGCATTTTTTTTGGCAAAATAACGTATGATGGTTTCTGCTATTATATAAATACACACACACAGACATATATATATATATATATATATATATATATATATATATATATATATATATATATATATATATATATATATATATATATAAATCAGTCATGTTAACAGAACGACAACGTTGTAATGTCTGCCTTTATTTCACTGTGTATATTTAAAGATGAGTGAAATATTCCTTTTAATGTACGATAATGAATTCCCAATCCTCAAAATAATGTAAATTTTTAGAAAATATCTGGTCAAACTGTAAAGGATGGGAATTAAAAGATAGTAAACAGCACCCCCCTCCCAATGTTCACATTTTGCAACAAAATTCACATAACTTAAGACCATATTATTACCAGTAAAGACAATATTAATACTATAATTATTGTAAAGACCTTATTATTACCAGTATATATTTACCAGTAAAGATTTTCATCAATGTGTTAGCGCGTATGGTACACGAATATACATTCTACCCAGTTGCTTGGGCGGATTCATATTTTGCATCAACCTGCAGAAGAACTTGCTGGAATTTTTGACAGATGTTCTGGAATCTAGACTAAAAAAAGAATACGCCTCTTGCATGATGGAGCCGTTATAATTTTAAATATCCAGAATTTCCTGGAAGTTATTCATTGGAAAAAAACTGTGTTAATCAAAATAGACTTGTTTCAAGGACATCACAATCATCATATTTTGTTTATGGAGTTAAAGGTACGAAACCCCACTGACTTAGAAGCAAGATCTCATCTATACAGTGATGCATGTATTATCGTTCGTAGTCGCTCTTCTGTGCATACATTATAAAAAATAGGACTTGTTGAAAGATTTGTTACATTTTATATGACCTGTCTTTATCCATTTTTTTGTCAGCCATCAGCGCTTAACATGGATTTTGCAGACGTGTATTCTATGGAAAAAAATTTGGGTCCTCTCTACCACTCTTTACAATTTTGGCAAATATTTTCTTAGCACATGCACGAATTGATTGCAAATAATTTTCAAATGTTCCTAAAATTACAAATTAATTATAATATTCAAGCAAATACACTTTTCTTTCAAATTAGGGAAAGTATATTTATTTAGAAAGTATTTTCACGTTAGGGATTACGCAAAATTTAATACAAATAATAAAATAAATCATACCTCAATGAAGGATCGACAACTGTCGTATCATCCCTTGGATCCCCCATTTTGCAAGTTCCTACTGCTGAAGGCTTTGAGTGAAAAATCGATTTAGCAATGCACTCAAAATAGCGATCTTCATCGTCGGCACAATCTTCACATCCGGGAATTTAGTTTCAAGCGGTTTTGATCCAACCTTCTTCATAGGTTCACTTGTAGCAAACCTATGGCAATTCTTCAAACCTGTTGATAGAAGCAGAGTTTTGTATATTTTTATTGTATTAAAGAGAATTTGCATATAACAAAAATTGAATGTAGGCCCAAAAATTATTAGATACTTTCGATTAATATCGAACAAGAATGGCCTCGCTATATTACTGCCTGTTTCTTTTTTTTCCTTCTTCTTTGTGTAGTACATGATAATATCCGTTAATGAAATGAATTTCTAAATACTGAAAGGTTGCTAAAATCATGTAATTTCGTGCATTTTGCAGACAGACAACTTCTATTCCAGGTCTGTATTGTCAGTATAGTCAGTTCAACTATTATACTAAGGCTCTTAATTCTGAAATTTTTACATACTTATATACATCCACATTCACACGCTACTAGAAATCTTATTAATTGCTTGGCGCAGCTCAACCATTAAGTCTCAAAACCAATTAACTAATCAACTCATATGCATACATCCATACCTAAACACTTACATACATACATACATTCATTCATATGCCCATACGCACCTACGTACATACTTCCATACATATATACGCATCACATAATTACATGTATATATATATATATATATATATATAAATATATATATATATATATATATATATATATATATATATATATAAACTCATGTTTGTGAAAATTTCAACACCATGAAGGAATCGTCCTAATTGAATGAAATTTAATACACAGTTGAGTGGTAGTGGTACAATTAAATGATTATATGTTCAAAGCAAACAAACAATAACAAGAGATTGAAATCAGTATTTTGCGTAGCACCACGCGCCGCAATAAGTGCTGCTACGACGTGGCATGGAGTCAAACAAATTTTGAATGTCTGCCTGAGGAAGAGCATTCCATATTGTTTGTATACGCACCCAAAGTTCGTCTGCAGAAGCAACAGGACGAGGATCACGAGCGAGACGCCGACCAACGAAATCCCACGCATGTTCAATCGGCGACATATCCGGGGAATACGCAGGCCAAGGAAGAAGTTGTACCTGCCGCGTTGCAAAGAAGGATTGAACAGTCCTAGCGATTTGAGGGCGGGCATTGTCCTGTTGAAATACAGCGCCTGGCAAGCTTTGAAGGAAGGGAATAGCTTGGGGCTGTAGAACTTCACTTATGTACCGGTTGCTGTTCAGATTGCCCACAATTCTTAGCAATTGAGATCGTCCATGATATGCTATGGCACCCCAGATCATAACTCCGAGTGTTCGTCCACTGTGGCGTTCGATAATGCACTCCGAAAGGTGGCGTTCACCAGCATAGCGTCTGACACGAATGCGGCCATCATGGTACCACAAATTAAAGCGGGATTCGTCAGAAAACACGACATGCTGCCAATCAGCACGCCAGTCTCTATGCTGAGCGGCCCATTGTAGCCGCAGGCGGCGATAGTTTAGCGTGAGAGGGATCCTGTATAAAGGAGTCCTTGCGCGCAATCCACGCTGCAGCAGACGTCTACGAATTGATGAAGCACACAATGAAACACCTGTAGCTATTGACCACTGTGCTGCGATTGTTTAGAGGAAGCTGTATGATCCGTCAGCGCCATGCGTTCCAGGTGTCTATCATCGTGAGCTGACGTCACATTTCGGGGTCCACTTCCGGATTTCCGAATTGTCCGACATTCATCCGTCCACTGCTTCCAAAGACGCATCACTGTGCTGCTGTTACGCTGCACACGAGCGGTTACTGCACGATAAGACAATCCAGCTTCACGAAGGCCGATGATTCTTCCCCGTTCAAACTCTGTAAGTTGTTCAAATCTCGCTCTCTTTCGTCGAAGAGGCACAAGTAACGATTGAGCTAACGTTTACCACTAGCAGATAACCATACACGCCTCGCTACAGCCGTCAATTTACTCGGATCCATCCGCCGTTCAGAGGGCGCTGCTCAGCATACGCCTGCACTACGGATTTGAAATTCTAATCATTTGCATATCACGCGCTAATTTGCATTTCCTGAAAATTTCAGCTTACTCGCGTAAGTCCTTCATGGTGTTGCAATTTTCACAAACATGAATGAGTTTATATATATATATATGTGTGTGTGTGTGTTTTATATATGTTTCCGCTTACTGGTATCGATCTCCTTTCGCCAACAGAAGGATATATGGATCATCCGTTTGTTTTACTTGGTTGACCACTGCCAACCTTTCTTACAGCAATGTCTGTGACTTGAAAGGCGTCCTAAGCACGTAAGAGCTAAACCGATTCAAAACTCTTGGGCTACGCGGGTCACAATAGCCTCTTACCAAGTTTGCTTGTCATTTATGAATGCAGAGGCACCCACAAAAGTTTCTTCCAGCCGTAATGCATGTACGAATTCATTTAAAATTGTAGAGAATGCTTTTAATAACGATTTCGCTCCACCCACTCCCCCTTTTCTTTGCTGGAATTTTGCACTGACTGCGCACATCCTTATATAGTATCAGCCGTGGTGTCTAATATTTGCATAAAAAAACCTTTTTTATTTAATCCAATTTCGCAACGAACCTGTTGCTACAATTTCATAAATGTCTGCTAAAGTTTTGTACGCCAGTATTCTTTTTATAAGTTCTGCTATATATATATATATATATATATATATATATATATGGGTATATATATATATGTTATATATATATACCCACGATGCACTTAGGTGAATCTGCTACACGGCAGATATTTTATATAGACCTACAATTTAACCCTTTTAAAAATTTTGTCTCTCCTCAGTACATAAATACACCAGATAATTTTTTCCGACTTACATATTTATGTTATACATTCTTTTATATGTACGCGCTTCATTTCGCATTCATTGGCGATCAATGTTAATGGTAATAGAAATTTGACCAATACATGGTTTTCTAGTCTTTACCAAGACTAGAAAACTGCCCCTTCAATTGCCAATTTTCGTGTTCGCATTTTAAAGTCCTCGAAAAACTTGAAGAATTTTCTATATTAATAAATTAAATGTTAGGCTTTGTTAAAAAATTAAAATTGAACTGGATAGATTACACGAGAAAAGAAAAGGAGTTGCTGCAAGAGACATTCATTATTGCGTGAATTTGAAGAAAATATGTTGATGGCTGCTATTTGAGGAAGAAGGTTTTACTGTTTTACTGACACTTTTCAAGGTTAACCTTTTATCTTGCGGATTATAATGATAATAAATAGTCAGACGAATATATAGATTTGTTTCATTCCGATTTGGATGGTTCTAAATTTGATGGTTTTTATAGTTTAATGCCTTCTAAATTCATTAAAGCGTTCAGCAATGAATTTTTTATTCAACATTTAACTAGTTTTATTAGCTTGAAATATCAATAATAGTATTTTTATTTTACCCTAAATTCTTTAATTCGAGCCTATTTGAGTTTTATATCATTTCTAATGCATGTTTTCTTTTGTTCTATTGTATTATTTCTTGTTATACCTATTTTATTTTTTTCATAATACTATGATATCAAAATGCTGTCCCAAGTTGAAAAATGTTATTTAATTTAATATTTCAATTATGAATAGTAAAATGGAATTTTATTCACGGCAAGGTATGTCAATGAAAATTAGTGAAGAGCAGCGAATCATCCGCAGACTGTATATTAAATAATGCAATATATAATAGCGTGTTCATGCTTATTTATATTAAATAATGCAGTATAAAATAATGTGTTCATGCTTATTTATATTAAATAATGCAATATAAAATAATGTGTTCATGCTTATTTATATTAAATAATGCAATATATAGTAATGTGTTCATACTTATTTATATTAAATAACGTAATAATGTCATTTACCATTTTTTTGTTTTATCTATAAGAAAAATACTAAGCAAAGAAGTCTCTCTAATATTTAGAATATATTTGACTACTAAAAATAATTTTAAGAATTGTTGAAATTAGATTTCGTATTACATAAAAGTCTTCAGTTTGCATTAAAATTACCTCTGCATGATCACAACATACAGAGACATCTCTAACCAAAATCCTTTTAAATTTAGAGTCTACTACTTTAACAACACGTAAACAAAATAATTTAGAGCATAAAAATATTGCTACTTTTACCCTCAATGTTAACCTGAAGGTCTCTCGGATCCTGAAATGGTTGGGATCAATCACTGGCGGGTCGCAAGGTTTCGAGGATTTAAGTCTGACAGTCCCTCGACTCTTCGGCTGCAAGGCCTTTACTGCGCAGATGTAAAGAGGCTTATTGGCACAGGGTTCAAACATTTTCTTGTAAACCTGTAAATGAAGTTTTGTTCATGAGTTTAAGAATGTCAAAGAATTTGTCCTGTGGTTATTTGCCTGCAGAAAGACAGATTTATAGCAGGTTTTGTTGCACCTAAATTTCGCAATCATAATTTAGTTTTAATATAACCAGGAATGGTTTCTGGAGTGTTAGCTCCTACCCACCTTCTGTAGCTTAATGAGAAGACTTTTCGAATTCATTTTTTGAGTACCTGAAAAAACGTACATAAAATATAAACGGAAAGTAGACATTCAGTGCTCAACGTCTATTTTCCAATTGATGAGTATTTTCTGACTATGGAATATCTGCAAATCATTTCCTTTAAATGTCGTACACCTGTTTGATGGAACATAAATCTAGAGAACGTGCAAGCCTAAACCATCCATTGAATAATTTCCTTCTTTTAACAGAGTGGCTTTGAAATTCATTAAAATAAAATTTGCCTGATTCCTCACTCCTAAAAAAGGAGTGCATGGAAAGGACGTCATTCTGGCAATATAGCTATGCTCATTATAACTTTATGGAACGTAAATCTGAGAACGGGAGGGCCTAAACCATACGCTGAATAATCGTTTTTTTTTCTAATAATTGCAATTTTGCAATGTACAATTACTATGCCAAATGACTGTACATACAACTGCAGAATTGCGTCACAATCGATAAAAATAGAATCTGTCTTCACTTCTCTTTCCCGAAAAAAGGAGCACTTGTATAGAATGCAATGCAGCCCATCACCAGTTATTGTCCAAAAGCTGCATATCTGCACGTCTATCGGCTATCATACATCACCATCTCCATATCGGCATCTTTTTAACCAATTTAGAAGTATAAATGCGTGTCACAACCTTTCTACAGATGGCCAATTGAGTAGCGCACTGGCCTTTGGTGCTTCGATGGCGATGGCATGGATGTTTGTGAGTGGTTCGGAATCCACGTTAAACTGCAGGTTTCGATCTAATTAGCATAAAAGTGTGCACAGAAGGATCTTAGAGCGACAAACCAAATCAAATTTCGCCAGATTAAATCTATTCTCATCTGTGAAGATAACTCTTTCTTTTTTCTCAAGTTGCATCCAGATTTGAGAGAAATTGTATTGATTGATTCCTGAAATAATCTTGTCTTCAGTTTGGATGACTCTCACGATGTATGTGTCCTCACATTTCGTGAGTAGGGGTGGGAGAAATTCACTCCACTACAGTTGTACTTGTGTCCCCTTGAAAGAATTTTCGATTATTAAAATGACGACACATTGCTTTGCGTGAGATAATTGGGATTGTTTTTGGAAATCAAGCTGCAATTAAGTCGGAACTGAGGGGATCATCCATTCTCTCTCAATTTGTTTTTTTTTTTTTTTTTTTTTTTTTTTGAAATTTTTTTTTTTTTTTTTTTGCGATCTCCTCATAGCCTGTAAAATCTTATAACTCTAATTTGCCATTTTAAATTTTCACGGAATCTTTGCAAGCAATCTGATGGCCAATTGGCTAGCACTCTGGCCTTTGGTACCACTGGCGTCAGGCTCGAATACTGGCATGGATGTTTTATAAGCGGTGTGGAATCCACTTTAAACTGTAGGTCCCGGTCTAATTAGCCCAAAGTGTGCAGAAAACAACCTATAGAGCGACAAACCAACCATACTGCTTATGGTTTAACCTACTTCCAGCTTCCTATGTGAAGCATCAAGAAGATGCCTATAAATCTTCTTGTCCTCATTGTTTGTAATATGGAATTGCATTCTTACCGATATTCAACATCTGTTATTCTTTTCTACCAAAATTCCGCAATTTTATTGAGAGCACGTTTTATACATTTACAACAACACACGTATAATATGTATGTATGGCACACACCTTATGTATTTGAGTTTGTTACATCAGCTGATATACTGATTGGGTATTTATCATTTATATTTTTGCTTTTAAGTCGTTTTTTTTTCTTTTGTTTTTAATTTTTATACAAAAATGTATTTCTTCTACATTATTTTGCTGTATTTCATGAGTGATTTCCTTAAAACTCTTAAAATTGTCCGCTGATTGTGATAGATATTCTAAATTTTCTGTAATAATAATAATAATAATAATTTTTAGATTAAATTATACGTACTTCCGGTTTAAGATTGAATTGCGTTTTAAATAATTCACTTGTAGCTTCTGTGATGGACATCTTATAATCAGGGAAATCCACAGCAGGAAAGTCAGATTTGGAATTTAAGTAAGCGGAAGCTGATAGGAACTGCATAGATGTCAATGGACCTGTAAAAAAAATTGCATTTTAAAATCAGTACAGAAGTGTCACAATTTTCTATTGAATGCAACTGTTTTTCCCCTTTTTTGTAGAGATGTTATAGACCGTAGACTCCCCTTAGCTTGTATTTGTTTACGGTGGAACCACCACTTCAGTAGACCAACATTCGTTTCTGGTGTCATCGTAATTTGAAATGTAAGTCCTCCCCACTCCACCCCAATGAACATCGAATGCCGTAGTGGAACATACTCGTATGAGGAAGGCGCATCCTCCTTCTCAACTCAGTGGAAAGCTTTTCCTGCCTATAGATTTATAGATCTATTCGCGGTCTAGACATAGTTAACTACTAGTTCGTCTTCGCTGGGGACTGAATGGCCGAATGTCTAAGTTTGGTTTGGTTTGTCGCTCTACTGTCACATTGTGCACAAATTAGGCTAAACAGACCGGGACTCACAGTTTAGAGGGATTTCGAACCACTACAAACATCCATGGCACCGCCGGGGACTCGAACCCGAAACCTGTGGTAGCGAGCACCACAGCGCTAGACATCGGCCATTCAGGCCCTAGGCCGAATGTCTTGTAGAGCTCGGTGCCTTCAGGGGCCGCAGGTTCGAGTCCCGGCGATACTGTGGATGTTTGTAGTGGTTCGGAATCCACTTTAAGCCATAGGTCCCGGTCCCCTGTAAGAGAGTCACTCAAGTCAAGTCAGACTTCAACCTACGGATGTTCCATCACAAGCAGAATCTGTCCCTTTTCCCTCCATCCATGAGTAGATTACTCAAGGAATGTCCGTCTCGTAGTAAAGGACACCAATGATTAGTCACAATACAACACAAAAATATTTATATATGATGCTAATTGGTATAAGTAGTTTTTATACTAGTGAAGTAAGTACACTTAATTTAGGTCTATGGTTAATTATGGTCTATGGTTAATTTGGCAGTTACGAATGTAATCTAAAAAAATGGATCAAATAAGGAATATTGTTAGATGGCATAGTATATGTTGTACTTTAACATAGAACATGTTTCATTAATGATTAACTGATTGGACACAGTTTGATCACACGATACGATTTGGGTATTACGTCATTAAAAATCCTCTCAACTCATTGTGAAAATTTTTCCTGGATGTAAAATTACAGATTTATGTATTGTTGAATTCCAATTTGCAATTAGAAAATGAAGCTTCCCTTATTAGTAGTGATTTATGCGATTTTAAATTATCATATTTTTTCAGGGAATTTACTTAAAAATCGTTTTTTAAAGATATAAATCCATACTCACCGAAGTTAATTAAATTGATGTAAAAGAATATATTAACTTTTACTTTTATATCTTTGTTGATTTGAAATTTTTCAGTTAAAAATCCCTATTTAAAACATGCTATATGTCTATTTTATTTAACAATTTCACAATTTCAATTATTATATATATATATATATATATATTAGTATATTTATACACATATTTCATGATGAAATACCTGTTCTATTACTAATAAATTCTCCTATGCAGCGAGGGTCTGTGAGTTTCTGAATATTTGTCGGAATTTTTGAATCCAACTGATAAGTTAACAAAGATATAGGAGGGTTTTGATAATTGTCTCCCTACTGGAAGATCTGCAACAACTGGAATCTAAAAAAAAGCAATTAAAATCAAAAATTATTTAAATAGGGAATTTTTGCCTAGCAACACAAATGAAAATAATTTAATTTATACATTAACTGCATATCAATATCTATTGCTACGGCTTTAAAATCTGAAAACAAATTATTTTTCTTGTTATTTTTTTTATTTTCCTCCGATGCTTTTTTGCATACGTTTGATATATATATATATATATATATATATATAAACTCATGTTTGTGAAATTGCAACACCATGAAGGGCACGCGAGTGAGCTGACATTTTCAGGAAAAGCAAATTAGCGCATGATATGCAAATTATTAGAATTTCAAATCCGTAGCGCATGCGTATGTTGAGCAGCGCCTTCTGAACGGCTAATGGATCCGAATAAATAGACGGCTGTAACGAGGCGTGTATCGGTGGTTATCTGCTAGAGGTAAACGTTAGCTCAATCGTTACTTATGCCTCTTCGACGAAAGAGAGCGAGATTTGAACAACTTACAGAGTTTGAACGGGGGAGAATCATCGGCCTTCGTGAAGCTGGATTGTCTTATCGTGCAGTAGCCGCTCGTGTGCAGCGTAACAGCAGCACAGTGATGCGTCTTTTGGAAGCAGTGGACGGACGAGTGTCGGACAACTCAGAAATCCGGGAGTGGACCCCGAAATGTGACGTCAGCTGGCGATGATAGACACCTGGTCCGCATGTCGCTGACGGACCGTACAGCTTCCTCTAGACAATTGGCAGCACAGTGGTCAATAGCAACAGGTGTTTCATTGTGTGCTTCATCAATTCGTAGACGTCTGCTGCAGCGTGGACTGCGCACAAGGACTCTTTTATACAGGATCCCTCTCACGCTATACCATCGCTGCCTGCGGCTACAATGTGTCGCTCAGCATAGAGACTGGCGTGCTGATTGGCAGCAGGTCGTGTTTTCCGACGATTCACGCTTTAATTTGTGGTACCATGATGGCCGCATTCGTGTCAGACGCTATGCCGGTGAACGCCACCTTCCGGAGTGCGTTATCGAACGCCACAGTGGACGAACACCCGGATTTATGGTCTGGGGTGCCATAGCTTATCATGGACGATCTCAGTTGCTAAGTATTGTGGGCAATCTGAACAGCAACCGGTACATCAGTGAAGTTCTACAGCCCCAAGCTGTCCCCTTCCTTCAAAGCTTGCCAGGCGCTGTATTTCAACAGGACAATGCCCGCCCTCATATCGTTAGGACTGTTCAATCCTTCTTTGCAACACGGCAGGTACAGCTTCTTCCTTGGCCTGCGTATTCCCCGCATATGTCTCCGATTGAACATGAGTGGGATTTCGTTGGTCGGCGTCTCGCTCGTGATCCTCGTCCTGTTGCACCTGCAGACGAACTTTGGGTGCGTATACAAACAATATGGAATGCTCTTCCTCGGGCAGACTTTCAAAATTTGTTTGACTCCATTCCACGTCGTGTAGCAGCACTTATTGCGGCGCCTGGTGGCTACACAAAATACTGATTCCGATCTCTTGTTATTGTTTGTTTGATTTGAACATTTAATCATTTATTTGTACTACTACCACTCAACTGTGTATTAAATTTCATTCAATTACGACGATTCCTTCATGGTGTTGCAATTTTTACAAACATGAGTTTATATATATATATATATATATCAATAGAAAATGTTTTTAAAATATTAGGGGGCAAATCCTATCCCCTCACAAAATAAGAGCATAAACATAAGACATACTCTCCATATATATATGTATATATATATATATATACACTCATGTCCATAAATTTAGGATAATTCAGAATCACACAGAAATTGAACTCTAAAATAAAAATTTCACCTGTAGAATTATCACACATAGCATGAAGAAGAATATGCAAATTACAGGAAACCACCAGATGGCGCGGATAGTACGTCACAATGACGAGAGTGTAAGAGAGGGGTATATAAGGAATGGTGGCAAAAGAAGTAAAATTGTTCACAAGCGCTTTAAAAGCCTTTCAGTGCAATAACCGCATAGTTATGCACAAAGGAAGCATTTGGATGATTTTTACGTGGTATAATTATCGGACGACTGGAATGTGGACGTACCCAGCTGGTAGTATCCGGGAAACTTGGAATCGCCCAGAGTGTCATCTCCAGGCTTTGGCAACGATTCCAAGAGGATGGTAATGTGAGTCGATGTTACAGCACAGGTCGCCCCGAGTTTCAACGCCGAATGAGGACCGGTATTTAGCAGTTACTGCCAAAAGAAACAGACGGAGCACAGCATCAGACCTGTCTTGTCAGCTCTCTTTAGCTACCGGTACGACAGTTTCAAGGCAGACCGTGTACAGACGCTTAGGGCACATTGGTCTATATGCTCGTTGGCCTGTCAGATATCTTCCACTTACCGCAACTCATTGTCGCCTGCGATTAACCTGGAGTAGAGAGCATGCATTGTGGACACCGCAACAGTGGTCTTGTGTGATGTATTCGACGAGTCCAGGTTTAGTTTGCAGTCTGATTCCCGCCGGACTTTCATATGGTGAGCGCCAGGTACCCGTTACCACCAAGAGAACACCACTGAACGACACCGTTACGGTGGTGCAGGATGGCTCGTTTGGGGAGGAATTATTCTTGGTTCCAGAACTGACCTGCATGTTCAGAGTGTAACGATAGAGTGTCATTCAGAACATGTCACCGGTAATTCTACCGTCCAATAATTCTACCGCATGTCATGTCATTCATAGTGTCCTTCTGGAACAACATGTACGTTTGTTTCGGGGCGCCATGGGTGCTGAATTTCTTTTTATGGATGACAACGCCCGTCCTCACCGTGCAAACATTGTAGACGAATGCCTTCAATTGGAGGATATCACCCGTATTGATCGGCCAGCATACTCACCGCACTTGAATCCAATAGAGCATGTGTGGGATATGCTTGGCCGACCAATTGCAGCCCGTCAACCCCCTCCCTGCCTGTCAACCGGAACTTCGGAGGTTATTGCTTGATGAGTGGTGTAATATTCCCCAAGATCAGATTGATAATTTGATACTCAGCATGCCTAGGCGTTGTAAGGCCTGTATTGCATCGTCCGGGAGACATAATCCGGGAGTCCATATTAACCATCATACTAACCATGTTTTACTGTTTTTTGTAAATAGGTTCTTTTTTAAAATTTGCTCCGAGGAGTAAAAATCGCAATTTTTATTAATTATGTCAAACATATAGCATCTTTTTTTGCTCTTTATCTTTTGTTTAATAAATAGACTTTACAAATAAGTCAAATTTGTTTTGCTTCTGTCTCTTTCTTTGCCTGAACTTCATTATCCTTAATTTATGGACATGAGTGTATATATATATATATATATATATATATATATATATACTATTATACTATATATATATTTATACTATATATATATACTATATATATATATATATATATATATATGTATATATATATACTAGCAGAACCCTGAATACGTTGACCTGCAAAAAAATGCATTGTAGAAAATTACATATCTCGAATATATTCTGCATGTTCCAATATAAGTGTTTACTCATTTTGATGGATATCGTTTGAACGGTGTATAAAATGAAATGCTGCAGCACCATCTGAGTAACAATAAAGTGAATCACGAACCTATTTTCCATACTCAGACACATATTATTATCAATTTTCATAGCGATTGGTTGAACGGTATAAAAGTTGATGTACCACAGTACCTTCTGATGGTGACTTGCAACAAAGAAGATAGCATAAAAGCCTTCTTCTTGTTTTGTCAAATACACACAAAAATTTTATCAAAATCGGTCTGTCCAGCCGTTTAAGAGGAGTTCAGTGGCAAACATATGTACAGAAGAATTATATGTATATATATATAATGTCCCTCTCTCTGTATATATATATATATATATATACAGAGAGAGCACGAAAGAAATGTATGGAGTGATACACATTTGAGAGTAGTGTTCACTGTGTTACTGGATTTTATATGACACGAAAATTAGTTCAAAATCTCAACAATAAAGGGTAGTTTTAGATAAATTTATAGAAATGACCTATCTATATTATTTATATAATGCAAAATATTTACTTATATAATGCAAAATATATATTTATTTAATGCAAAAGTTGCACTCAACAAAATTAATGAATACTGTAAATACATTTTTAATACGCAACCATAATAATGGTGCATAGTTTTATTGTGATTGAAAAATGCACGTCATGTGTAAATATTTTTGTCATAAGAAAATTCATGTTGTATGTGAATCATATGACATGAATCAGGTATGCATTTATACAAGCACAGGTTATTCATATCTAGTAGTTTCCGTCATCGCGTTAACATCTCAAATTACTGATTAGAAGCCCTGTAGGAATTCAAAGTCTACGATAGCTGCTCTCCAGAAGTTTCGGCCCATCAAAAGGATGAAACTTGGAAAAGGATCCTTCTCAGCATTTGATAGCTGCAAATAGTGTGGTGAATTGGAGCAACGGATTCTATTCAAGATGTTCCACGTAGTGAGAGATCACTTATCTCCAGCATAGCTGAGGAACATATCGATAACGAAGCTCAGTCATCACCGAAAAGAACGGCCATTGAACGTGCAGTTTCACAAAGCCATCCGAAATAACATTACGAAAGTATTCGTATATAATTGAACACGTTCAGCAACTGTTGCTGAAAGATGTAAAAAAAAGGGTGGAAGTATTTGAACGGTGGACCTCTTAAAAGATGAAGAAGATCATTTGATTATTTACCATTTTAAGGATGGATGGGAAATTTTTTTCTCTAGATGGGGAGTTAAATCTCATAATTTCCACATTTGAATTACTAACAACCCTCATAAGTTTGCTGATATACCATTGCAATCAGAAAAAAAAAATCACTATTTGATGTGGATTTAAGGAATTTTCCAAATAGATTCTTTGAGTTTACACCGCAATAGATGCCAAATATTATGATTAATTACAGACCTTTGTCTTTTTTGATATACAAGAACTCAATTTCGCATAACACATTCCACGGTGAATATTAATCTGTAAACTGTATGCCTCCCAAATTCATAACTTTTTTTTTCTTTTGTATGGAATGTTTAAAATACTTTTTATATTCAGGTTGGTATAACAGAATTGGATGCTCCGTTATACGATTGTATCTAAAACATTCCTCACTGTGTGGGATTTTTAATAACTTGGGATTCTGTTTTATTAACGCGATGAAAGGGGGCATCACCAGACCAGATACTTAAAAATCAATGGCTTTGGTGAAGTGGCCCTGTGGCATAGACCTTTCAAACTGCAAATTTTTCCCATTGATTTTTCTATGGGTTATCCTCATAGAAAATCTTTAAATGCCCTTATTATATAAACAAGAAGAGTGTTTATGGAATACCAGTAACTTGTTTGTACTTGCATTAGTAAATTTCGATATTGTCCTGAGGCGCGATGATCAGGAGAACACCCGTAATCTTTAATAATATCCAATAGTCGATGCGGCATAGATGTCAGGCATGCATCAATGCGAATACTAGAAATTTTTAACACTTTTTGTAATAACGTCTGATGTCTCTACCTATTACTTAAGTGGTTTTTTTTTTGTGTAATAAAGCACTTTACAAAGCTTATCCTTACAGTGTCTTTATGAATCTATCGCCTTAGAGTGGTATTGTCGGCTCTATTTCCTATGTGATTCTGTTTTCCCTTGTGTTCTCGAAGTTTGTGCATTGAATTTTTAACATCATGTATGTATATACAGGGAAAGGTAGAAAATAATATGACATGAGTGGACTTATAACTACCACATCATGCTAAAACTATGCGCATAACTATGTATATCACATAAATGAAGCAACTACACAAGTTTGATCTTCAATGTGTTAACACCTGATCTTTAATGTACTAACAGCTGTTAAGTCGGACATAAAAAATAAAAGTGCAATAAGGTTAAAGAGATGCCCTTTTACGTAGCAGATGTTTTACGTTCTCCTTGATATTTTATTTGAAGTTTTTTACTGCATTTTTATTATTGATTTTCAGATCATTTTCAATAACAATGTAACCTAGAAACGTTTCATTGTATAATCAGTTTCTATTCGTAGTAAAAACTTCAATGAAGTCAATTCATGACCACTTCTTGTAAGGCATTTTGTTCAAATTTTTTTAGTATTTGGTCTTAAAACTGTGTCTTTCTAGTAGCCAAAATGAAAAAAAAAACAACAATTGCTATAGAAGTTTTGAAAGTTTTTACCAATCGAAAATGGAGTCCTTATTATTGATTTTAAAATTTTCGATATTTAAGATTTTTATTCATTAAAAGTATGGACTTGATATTTTTCTATTTGATTTAAGACAATTTAACAATCTGTAGAGAGTGTGTCACGTTTCCATTTCAGTTTGTTTGTCTTTCTCCCAACCCATTCTTAAAGGTTGTGCCCCATAATTTGAGAACAATTGTTCTAGAGTTTTACATCAAATATTTGGAACGACTCCATATTAAAAAATGATTGCTAGGTAGAAAGGAAATTCAAAACCAAAATAATTTTCTGACTTTAAATTTTTCCAAATGTTTTCTGGGCCCAATTCCTGACAGCATTAGCAATTTGGGCGTGTTCGTCACTCCAGCTGACACGATCACTTCTCGCTTCGCCTTGACAACGAACTTGGATCCTTTGCAACTGAACTCAACACCTTCAGCTTGACATCCTTTCATAATAATCTACAGGAATTAAACATAAATAATTTGTTCAAATGAAATTTTCAAATAAATAAATTTTAAAAATTTCAATGCATGTACTTTTAAGAGTTGTAAACAGTTGACTTTTTATTTATTTATTTACTTATTTTTTTGTTACCTTAATTTTCTTAATTTCTATGAAGAGTATCATCCTTTTTTTTTTTTTGCTAGATATATTTCTAAATTTAAATAAAATATAAAACGTAATATTTAAATATAAAATTAAATATGCCGCAATTATGATTTAAAAGGAATAAATTAAGTTTTCTTAAGATGAATTTTTGTAGTACTGATAGTAATAGACAAAATCTTCGTAAACAAAATATTGCTTTAGATATTTCTGTCTTAATTTTTTTTATGTAATACACAATAGGAATAGAAATTTCGATTATGAAATTAGAATTAAAATAGTAAAAAAAAGGAAATTTTTAATTAACCATCGCAATAGATTTACATCCGAAGAACATTTTCATATTAACCAAAGAAATTGAATCGTTCTTAAAAAAGACTTTGACTAATACAAATAACAGAATGTTAAAAGTAAGGTTGTAAATG
Source organism: Caerostris extrusa (assembly GCA_021605095.1). NCBI lineage: Eukaryota > Metazoa > Arthropoda > Arachnida > Araneae > Araneidae > Caerostris > Caerostris extrusa. The sequence continues at coordinate 25,776 of BPLR01012686.1, forward strand.
TACCATTTTTACTTTATTTTGCAAAAAACAGAAATTAAAAATGACCTACAAACAGCCGGGGCCTGAATGGCCGAATGGCTAACGCTCTGGCGCTCGGTACCACAGGTTTTGGGTTCGAGTCCCGGCGGTGCCATGGATGTTTGTAGTGGTTTGGAATCCACTTTAAACCGTAGGTCCCGGTTCTAATAGGATCGTAGAGCGTTGCGGGGGCATTGTTACTCCGTGGCTTATCTTCAAGTTACACGCGCCCCCTGGGTAATGCAATGAGTAACGCCTGTGCAGCGCTTGCCTTAAGGCATCCAAGACCAAGCTGTCTAAGAGTTTGCCGGCTGCATTAGAAAGAAAAAAAAAAAAACCTACAAACAGCCTTGTCTTGAAAGTACAGTCCCTAATTACAGCATTCGATTTACCAGAGCTTTATCTTTAAATTTAAATCATTCTTAAAATACTAACTTTATTACATCCGCATCACACATTATACACATATGTAATTATTGAATACCAGCCTCTTTGATCTGAGATCATTCTCTCTTAAAACAACAAAAGAATTGGGGGGGGTGCTATATTATATTCACATTTTGCCCCCTCAGTCTTTGCCAAACATCCCTTTATGGCAATCTGTTGGTTCGCACCCCTCCTCTTCGAGCCCAATGAAAAGATTTTTTGGGCTATAGATTTATTGTTAGGGATTTCTTTAAATATTTCATTGTAATAAACCATAATGCGTGAATAGAGTTTCTAAGAAAATTGTCAAATATTTTGCTTTTACTATAACAGCCATTAAAATCCGTTATTGCATTTATTTTAATATCTAAACGCTTTTTAGCTTTTATTTTTCATAAACCAAAAAATTTTTCATAAATTTTATACATTTTGAATATGTAAATGAAAATTGAAAACAATTATCTACATTTAATCACATGCTATTAATATAATGGGCCTGATGGCCGAGTGGCTAGTGCTCTGGCATACGATACCGCAGGTTAGGTTTTTAGGGTTCGAGACAACAAGAACCCTAAAAACTGGTGCCATGGATGTTTGTAGGTGTTCGGAATCCATTTTAAAGCGTAGATCCCTACCTAATAGGATCGTAGAGAATTGTAAGGGTAGTGTTACTCGCGTCCGTAGCATATCTTCACGCTACACGTACCTCCTGGATAGTGCTAAATGAGAAACAGAGTTGCAGGCCTTGCTTATGGCATAAATATTAAGTACTGCTGCATTAGAACATTAACTAGTTAATGTTTAACATTAGTTAAGCTGCATTAGAACAACAACAGTTATAAATATAGTTCTTATTTTTCTATAAAAATTATAACTTAAACCAAATAAAGAGTAGATGAATATTATATATTTTATTACCTTATTGACATGAGCGTTAGTTAAAATGTCAAGATTTGTTCGATTTTCGACTGGTACAAGATAATTTTCAGCATCGTTACGTTTTTGACCGTCTTCCATAATTCCTTGCATATCGGAAAACCTAAAAAAAAAAAGAAGAAATTTGAAGAATTAAGTTAATAATACTCATGTAATTACCTTTAGTTTCCAACGAATTTAATCTTAATTGATTAAAAAAGTTCATTTTAAGCTCTTACTTGGAAAAAAAAAGGTCTTGTTTATTTTTTATTTATTTAGCTTTACAGCTTTGAGTGTATTGAAAGAGTTGTGAGAGAGAGATCTTTTAAAGAGTTGTGTGTGTTTTGTCTAATCCTAAATGTCACGGACATCCTTGTCGGGACGGACATCCCATGAGTAGTCTACTCATGGATGGAGGGAAATGGGGCAGCTTCAGTTCTGATGGATAGATGTGACTTGGCTCTGTGACGCTCTACAGACATGGGAGACAGAGACCTACGGATTAAAGTGGATTCCGAACCGCTACAAACATCCATAGCCTCGTCAGGACTCGTACCCGAAACTTGTGGCAGCAGAGCGCTAGACACTCGGCCATTCAGGCCCCTTTAAAGAATTCCTTTCATAAGAGACATCAAAGGAATGTTTTTTACCCTGTTCCTAAATATTTTGGATGTTTAATTTGATAATTTAAGTAGTACTTTTAAAATGCTTCTGCATTTTTGGGGGCACAGATGTAGTATTAACTTGTTTTAGGGTACTAAAGATTGAAGCAATTTGACGATTTGCAAGTCATTGTATTAAACGGATATTTTTATCATGCGATTCATTACTTTGATAATTTGAAGATTTTAATGACATTGCATGCATTTATTATTATGCATTATGCATTGCATTGCATTTTAATGGCATGATGCAAAGTATTGCCCTTGCAATTGGGAGAATTTAATAAATTTAGTCTCTAATTATGTTCCCTATTGGCTAATCTGTAAACATACTGAAGCTAGACGTAAAAGTGTCAATCACAGCATCATGTCCATCTTAGTTATAAGATGTTAAACATTCAAATAGAGTGACGTATTTAGAATAAGGATTGAAAAAAATGAAACAAATTTTTTCAAATATTTATAGAACAATATTAATACTTTTTATATACATGCAACACTTTTTCGTGTTTCAAAAAATTAAAAACCTTTTATGACAAACAAAATGAAACATCATTAAAAATGGTAGTATTAAAAAGGTTACCGCGAACACAAAAAAAATTTCTCAAACTTTTGTTGTTGTTGCGTCTAATCTTCACTGTCCTGCAGCGCAGGACGGACATCCCTTAAATAGTCTACTCATGGATGAAGGGAAAGGGGCAGTTTCTGTTGAGAGGGACCACCCGTAGGTAAAAGTCTGACTTGGCTTCATGTCGCTGAAGAAAGAGGGCAGTGTCTTCAGGGGGAAAGGACTTTTAGAGGGAACTACCAACATTTACTTATCGTATGGAACATTTACTTATCGTAAACTCGGAAGCGAACTAACTTCGTCTAACTAACTAACTAACTTCGTCTGACTAACGAAGGAAGATGCTGAATATCCTGAACGACATCGGATCTCTTCGTTTTTTTCTCGAAAAAGTGTCTACAACAAAGTCGACAATGGATTGAACCTCAGCCCTAATGCTCACCAGCGGCGCGTGTTGCCATGAGTTGGGCTCTCAAACGTTTTGCGCTAATTTGTGAGATAATTTGGTTCCAATATTTTGGCTCGTATCGGTGCTTTCGAGTAAATCCGATTTGCTCTCAAAATTAAGCCTTTTTTTATTTGTTGTAATCTTATTTACAAATACTACAATCATTATAAACAATCAGTATTTGTCAACTGTCAAACCTTTTGGTGTATATTTTATATGGCTCTACTCATAAGTAACCGTAAGTAATTTTAGTTTCGTAAAAGTAACCTTAAAAATAATCTAAATAATCTAAAAGTATCTTTAGTTTCTTTTGATAATTGCACTAGTAAATTTGATTCACACTTGTAAATAATATCAGCGAATTAAATCTCGGTTGTTATTACGCCATTAATTCTATTCTAGAAGTACAGTTTCAAATATTTAGTGATTGTACTTTTTTTTTTAGTAAATAAAAACATTTAAAATGCTTAAAATATGTTTTTAATTAATTCATTGGGTTATGTGATACGTATCCAGCCCATTAAATTTATATTTTAATAATATGTTTCAAGTATTTAAAATATTTTTATTTACTGCCCAAATAAACAAAAAACATGCCCAGCACGTTGGCTTTGACCGCTTTTCGTTATCGGCAGTTTGGAAATCCTTGTTTAAGTTAATTAAGCATTCTTCCAACCCTTTTTTTTCAAAAATTGTTAAAATATGACCAAATTATAAATAAAAATAACTTTAATGCTACACAATTCTGAAATTTTCAGTTACCGCATTTTAGTAAAAAGCAGAAAAATTTAAGAAAATTGAGAAAATTATTAAGTAGATTTTAAAAGTTAATATAATATATTGTTTACATATACATTTCACAGTTTTCATCCAAGATAAGGATTTCTAGATATATATGTAAGTTTTTTAATCATAATTCTCATTATCATTTGAGAAAACTAAGAAACAATCTCATATTGTTATAGCATTTTTTTCTCTCGAGAAGAGTTTCGGCATTTCATTCCCAGGAGAGAGGAATGTATGTTATTTGACAAATATATAACAGACCATCACTCAAATTTGACAGCAGACAATCGTGTATTTTGGGTAGTTATATTACATGCAATAAGTGTTTTGTACTAATGAGAACAATCTGTCACTCAAATGTGAAAGCAGATATTCGGTTATCGTGTATAATGAAGAAATTAGCGAATGTCTGAGCGACCTTCACAGGTCGAAACAACTACTAATTGAATGTGATATGCTATGAGTTGTTCCATTGTGATTGGTGATTGCTGGGTAATGTCTATTCCAATGAGAAGTGAGGGAAGCTGTATCCCCCATCCCTCTTCATGGATTGTCTTAAAAGGAGATTTTTGGAGAAGAAGGGAGAGAATTCTGTGACGAGTAGACCAGAAGTGTTTTTTTCCCCTTTTATTCCCTGAAAGAACAAGGGAGAGTCTGATTGAACAGGCCAGAGTTTTCCGCCTGTTTTCAACGTGAGCCCCTTGTGGTTTTGTGAATCACGTCGTGTGATAGTTAAAGTCTGCCGCAGACCAGGTGTTTAGATTTGTTGTAGAACTCGAGAACTTAATTTTCAATTTTTGTAAATAGAATTCTGTATATATAGTATATATATAGAAATGTGTGTGTTTGTAAATAAAATTTAAAGTGCTCCCTTGAACCTGAAAGTGGCTTTCTTCTTGACTCCGTTATAAGTCTAATATAAGCTGAGACTTTACAAAATTATATTGATTCTACAGGTAAATGCATCATTAAAGAAATCCATGTTGGACAACATATTTATTTTCTTTGTTAGTCGCTTTCACAATTATTTGCTAGATTGTTAAGCGTAGTAAAATATGTTTCAAATAAATATATATATACATTTACAAAAAATGAAAATTAAGGCTATAAATTACACTCATGTCCATAAATTAAGGATAATTAAGAATCACAGAGAAATTGAACTCTAAAATAAAAATTTCACCTGTAGAATTATCACACACATCTTGAAGAAGAATATGCAAATTACAGGAAACCACCAGATGGCGCGGATAGTACGTCACAATGACGAGTGTAAGAGAGGGGTATATAAGTAATGGTGGCAAAGAAGTAAAATTGTTCACAAGAGCTTTAAAAGCCTTTCAGTGCAATAATCGCATAATTATGGCACAAAGGAAGCATTTGATGATTTTTACGTGGTATAATTATCGGACGACTGGAATGTGGACGTACCCAGCTGGAAGTATCCGAGGAACTTGGAATCGCCCAGAGGGTCATCTTCAGGCTTTGGCGAAGATTCCAAGAGGATGGTAATGTGAGTAGATGTTACAGCACAGGTCTCCCCCGAGTTACAACGCCGAATGAGGACCGGTATTTAGCAGTTACTGCCAAAAGAAACAGACGGAGCACAGCATGAGACCGGTCTCGTCAGCTCTCTTCAGATACCGGTACGACAGTTTCAAGGCTGACCGTGTACAGACGCTTAGGGCACATTGGTCTATATGCTCGTACGCCTGTCAGATGTTCCATTTACCGCAACTCACTGTCGCCTGCGATTAACCTGGAGTAGAGAGCATGCATTGTGGACACCGCAACAGTGGTCTGGTGTGATGTTTTCCGACGAGTCCAGGTTTAGTTTGCAGTCTGATTCTCGCCGGACTTTCATATGGAGAGCGCCAGGTACCCGTTACCACCAAGAGAACACCATTGAACGACACCGTTACGGTGGTGCAGGATGGCTCGTTTGGGGAGGAATTATTCTTGGTCCCAGAACTGGCCTGCATGTTCAGAGTGTAACGATGACAGGCCACATCTATCGGGATGTCATTCTGGAACAACATGTACGTTTGTTTCTGGGCGCCATGGGTGCTGAATTTCTGTTTATGGATGACAACGCCCGTCCTCACAGTGCAAACATTGTAGACGAAGGCCTTCAATTGGAGGATATCACCCGTATTGATCGGCCAGCATACTCACCGGACTTGAATCCAATAGAGCATGTGTGGGATATGCTTGGCCGACGAATTGCAGCCCGTCAACCCCCTCCCACCTGTCAACCGGAACTTCGGAGGGCATTGCTTGATGAGTGGTGTAATATTCCCCAAGATCAGATTGATAATTTGATACTCAGCATGCCTAGGCGTTGTAAGGCCTGTATTGCATCGTCCGGAGACATACTCCATATTAATCATCATACTAACCATGTTATACTGTTTTTGTAAATAGGTTCTTTTTTTGAAATTTGCTCCAGGGAGTAAAAATCGCAATTTTTATTAATTATGTCAAACATATAGCATCTTTTTGCTCTTTGCCTTTTGTTTAATAAATAGACTTTACAAATAAGTCAAATTTGTTTTGCTTCTGTCTCTTTCTTTGCCTGAACTTCATTATCCTTAATTTATGGACATGAGTGTAGATACGTAAGTGCAGTTCACTCTAAGTTAGGAGATTTTCAGAGTTCTCGAGTCTACAACAAATCTAAACACTTGATCTGCGGCAGACCTTAACTATTACAAAGCGTGATTGACGAAACCACAAGGGGTTCACATTGAAAAAAATATATACTGCAAAAATAATTATGAGTAGTAAATCTTTTTACAATGTTAAAAATTGCTAAATAGCTTTAGAAATAATAATTATTCAATGATTTGCACTGGTTTAAAACTATATTATGCAATAAATATCATTAATAAGATTCTATAAATTTATAATATGGTCTCGTAATCTTAATTTTTCTTTTTCACATGTTTTTTTTACTTATTTCTTAAATTAACATTCTTCCCTATGATAAACTTATTATTTTGTTCAATTAATAATTGAAAATTAAGTAGAAAATTTATTTTAGTGTTACTTACCCGTTTGTTGAGCGCCATTAGGATCACCATAATTGTATCCAAACTGTTCAGCAGCTTCGAGAATGGGACCTTGTATTTCCGATTCGTATCTTGGCCTCTGGGCAGGTGTAGGACCACCAACAGCATGGAAACCTTAAATATACAAGGAAGTATTTAAGCCATAGCTTTATTTACTTCTGAAGTATTTTTTTTTTTTTCACTTTCGATGGTTTTTAAGTGTGCACATCGGTGGATCTTTGCAAGACACGAATAATACACTATTGTTCAATGATAAAAAATGCTTAGATAACTTTATATAGGTAACTGCTCCCCACTTGTGTGTCGCATGAGTGTGGAAAAACTCTCTTTAGGCAGTCTTTGACGACACGAGGCGCTTTCATAAACACACCTCGTTGCCCCGTTTTTGAAAGCGATGATTGCATTACCACAAGATTTGAATCTGTATTCTCCTGCGTGATAATCCATGGGCTCTGTTCATGAGTTGGGCTGCTTTGCATGAATGATGCTTAAATCAATTTCTTCTTTTAAAATTTCATCAACAAACCCGTCATAACATTCTCTGGAACGACCTGACTACTTCACATTTCCGAAACATCCTGAGGTTTGATTTGGTTTTACGCTCTACGGTCCCTTTTTTGCACACTTTAGGCTAATTAGACCGGGACCTAAGTTTAAAGTAGATTCCAAAACATCCATGCCACCGCCAGGATTCGAACCTGAAGTCTGTGGTACCAAAGGCCAGAGAGCTAGCCAATTGGCCGTCAGGATGAAAACATACTTAGGAGAAGGCAAAAACAAACTTTTTTTGGACAGATTTTCAGTAAATGTCAAATCTGATAACATCAAGATCAAATAGGGCAAAAGATAAGAGAAAATTAAATTTGCTATAGATTTTTATCTAACTGTTTTTGCATTTGTGCATTTTAGTATCAAGCAGCAGTAACAACATTATTTTTTTTTCATGAAAAAGGATTAATCATTTACCATTTATTTAATGATAAAAATTCATTTGGTATAAATACAAGAATCTGGAATGTATTAAGGATATATATCGGGATGCCACTGTTTATCCACCATTTAGGACTTTGCAATTATATCGACCAACACAGGTAAGGAGTACTCTTAAAATACTTACTCTTTAAAATAAAGACCCTTCTCATTAGTAAGAAAATCAGTTCTATAACTATGCTTTAAAGCTCAAACGCAATCATTAATTAAATTAATCAATTTAATAATACTCATTTTACCATTGGCTACAAAATCAAGATCTAAGTTATCTTCTTGCTTCAAAAATAAGGCCACACTTCCTCGAAGCTCCACCCTACTGCACCTTGCGCTGCCCAATCATCATAATTTTTCGGATTGCCTCTTGAGAAGACTAGCCAATCAATAAGGCTGGAGCCTCCAAGACCCTTCCCACTGTGCGATGGCGCTTGCTAAATCAAGAAAAAGGTGTGATTACATTTAATATGGAAATATGATAACAAAAATTTAAAATAATGCCCAAATCATTGAAAAAAATTGTTTCTATTTCTTGGTGATTTTGATCATCTTTCATTGATACCAAAATGTATTGCATTTGAAACATAAAACAAAACTTACTTTTACACAAAACTTTATTTTCTGTACTTACGAGAACTGAAATATACAATACTCGCTTTATTATTTACTATTTATTATTGGATTCATTATTAATTATAAGTATCCTTTTTCTGGTCCTGTATTTCTGGTAGAGAAGTTCTTATGTTAAAGAAGAGAAAATTTTATAATGCACTATTAACAATCTTATTCATCATTTAGTATTATTGTAATACCATTGTTAATTCAATTCATTTTTAGTAATAGACAAATTACAGGTCTTTTTAACTCAATACCATTCACAATATTCACAATACCATTATTTATAGCTGAAATTATTCAATTTTATTGAAACGCAAAAATAACTAACTGCAAGCATAATCAAATATTTTAATATCACTGGTTATGACGGAAATAAGCATCTTATAATTAAATGATACTTTGCTATTATGTCTTATATTAAATTTATTTATAATTTTTATACATAAAATCCATGAGGCTCAGCCAAATGAACATCTTAAAAAATTCTTTTAGAAATAATTTATTGACCAAATGAGAAACATCTGTTCGTCAATTTTCAACTCCTCATGCTCAAAAGAGTGCTTACAAAATAAAATACCTGAAAGTGTCGAGAAAATCAACTATGCACCCCCCCTGTACACCTCTTCATTTGATCAACAATCACATTTGTGACTATTTCATTCACACTCATTGCTTAATTTAATCTCTGTAGTGTTGTCAGTTCAAAAGTTAAACATATTAAAATGACACTTTGCTATTAAAAAAAGGATTTTAAGTTGTTGGATTATGTTACGTTTATTTATAATTTTTTACACATAAAATCCATTAACATATCTAATTTTCACTTTAAGTAATAAATATATCATTGATATTAAAAAAATCTAATTTTTCTTGACTAGATTTATGTATTTTCTAATCGTCAAATAAAAAATTAAACTAACATTTCAAACATCCTTATTAGTTTGTCATTGATCGGCCAATTAATATAATCGTTCTCTTTATTGGTGCAACAGCCCATGGTGGGCCAAGGCCGTCTGCCTAATGGTAGATTTCGAGACAGAAGACGTTTTTCTTTTTACAGGGTAGGGTTGACAGACCTGCGTACAACGCTCTACAACTCTACAATCCTGAATGGCCTAATGTCTAGCACTCTGGCGCTTGGTACCACAGGTTTCGGAGTTCGAATCCTGGCGTTGCCATGGACATTTTTGTTTGTAGTGGTTTGGAATCCACTTTAAGCCGTGGGTCCTGGTCTCATAAGACAGTAGAGAGTCTCAGAGCACAGTCAGACTTCTCACCCCCATCATTCTCAAACTGTAAAGGGGCAACTCAGCTCTAGTGTGATGTGATGTGGTGTGTAGCAGTAATAGTAGTCATTTTAGACAGAGACCAAAGTGGATTCAAAAGTGTTTTATTAACAGTAGCCCATGTGTAATTATTAACAGCAGCCTACTTCAGTTGTATTAATTTGAATTTTAAAAGGGTCCACGTGTCACAAAAAAAAAAAAATCTTAAAAGAGGCCTCCATGTAAGAAACCATATAAAGTTTAAGAAAAACTGTTCTGCACAGCTCTAGCACCTTTACAAATTCCTTAATCTACTAGAAACAGTATCACCAACGTACAAAATGGTAGCATAAAATTTCAAAAATTTCTTAAATAATAAAGATGTTTTTATTTGTCTGAATGCCTATGCTGTTAAGAAATCTTTGATATAATGATTTGATAGTAGCACAATAAAAAAAAGCTGCTCACTTAAATATATTCCAGTGAAAGAAATTTGAATTTATATGCTTAAAATCAATAATTCTTTATGAATATTATGAATTTGTCCTGATCACTGAGTGACTAGAGATCTAGTTCCCGGTGCCACAGATTTCAATTCGAGTACCGGCGGTGCCATGGATGTTTGTAGTGGTTTGAAATCCACCTGAAACCACAGATACCGGTTTAATATGACTACTACTTCTAACTACACTATACCACTATACCACCACATCACTGTGCCTAGCTCTGAGTTGCCCCTTTCCAGTTTGGGAATGATATGGGTGAGAAGAAGTCAAATTGGCCTCTTTGATGCTCTACGGTCATATGAAACTGGGATCTGCTGCTTAAAGTGGATAACTAAACACTACAAAATTCATGGCACCGCTGGGATTCGAACCCGAAACCTGTGGCACGGAGCGCTAGCCACTCGCCCACCAGGCCCCAATGTCTAATATGACTACTACTACATCATACCATATAATAACTGTGCCTAGAGCTGAGTTGCATTTTTATAGTTAAGGTCTAATATGACTGTATAGTTTTGGACGTAGAAATGACAACCGTATCCTATAAAAAGAAAACAACATCTCATGTTTCGGAATCTGGCAGAAAGCCTTGCGTGACTTGACCCATTATGACTTTATTCATAAACACATCCTCGAAATATGTCATCCCTCCCCCTTTTCAACATACTCATATCTGGCACCACATAGTTTTAGAATCCCTGTTTCAAAGAACTCTTGCAAAAAGATATTAAAATACATAGGGTTTACTCACCTATTTATTTGAGCACTGCCTGTGTATTTCTGCGGCGCTGTCCTATACTTCCAGTCTAAATCACTATTCAAGAAGGAGGCAGCAATGCCTGGTATTGCAGACAGCAGAGGGGGTGCTTTTCCAGCTTCTAGCAACAGGACACTCACACAGCATTCTTCGGACAGACGACTGGCCACCACTGATCCAGCAGTACCTGCTCCAACTTCAAATGGACAATATTAGTATGTATTCGTCTCATTAAAAGACATGTGTATTATTTATAAATAACTATTAATCTTGAAATTATTTTTTTTAAACATAAAATAATTGTTATGGGAGGAAGTGGTCTAGTGGATAGTTAGTGGTGTTGGTTTAATGGTACCAGGCCAGCCGGGTTCAAACCTAATAGAAAGTTGTCTGTACTCGGAAAATGGGTATTCTTGTAAATCTTTCATTTGGATTTAATGAAGAAGGAAGAGGAAGGCGAATTATCTAAATTGCATCTCTGTTAATTTTATTTTAAAATTATGGTGGTAAAATGTACAGGTGATTATAATTAAAGTCCCACTTTCAAAATGCTGTAAAAAAAAGAACCACTCGTCATAATGAGTTCAGATTTGAACTGAAGATACTTGAAGAAGAGAGAAACGGTATGGCATCAAAAATGTTTCACCGATTTTTTTCCATCCAATTTGGTATGACCTTGCCGTGGTGGATGGGCTTTCCACTAACAGTGTCATAACTGTTAAATGACTTGGAAGTCATTTATTCCGTCAAAAAACCGAAACAATCAAGCACATTGAACATTACAGTTGGTTTAATGTGCAACTCATGCCAAATACATTGTAATTTCGATTCAAAATGTTACTGGCAGCCGATTCACTTTCTTTATGCCACTTACAGAGCCATAAAGAAAGTGAACTTTAGAACTTTTTTTAATGCCGTACAGTTTCTCACTTCTTCAAGTATCTTCAGTTCAAATATGAACACATTGTGATGATAGTGGTTCTTTTTTACATCATTTTGAAAGTGAGACTTGTGTGCAATGTAGGTAGACAACCCGTAGTATATCGTGTGTAAAGCTGTATATACTACGCAATTGCCTTGCTGTGAATGATCACTGGTTAACTTGACAGGGTTTCGTAAAAAACAATAAGTTTCAGATGAAAATAAATGGATTAAGTGAATAACATGGGTTTTATCTTTTGTTCTACAAAAAAAAAAAATCATATAATTTGCATCATATATTTTGTACATAGTTTTATACATAGTTTTCACTTCATATACTTTGTATTATTATATATCTAAATAGAATCTATGTTTCATAAAAATTAATCATCCCGTGTCCCTTTTTATTATTCAGTACATAGATCAATTTGAAATATGAAAGCTTAATACCAATGGAAATTTTTTATATATAGATAATAACAAGCTATAGTATAGCTATAGGAATAAAAATTAATGTTTTAGTGCATGTATCTTTATAATATTGATGATATGTTTGAATGGTGGTCATTATCATTCGCCAAACAAAGACAAAAGTTTTGTTTTTCTAGAGTGCCTAGAGAATAAATTATCCGTACCTTTGTTTACATAATTAAGTTATTAAAACTAAAAATGTATTCAAAAATAAAATTACATTTAAAGAATTTATAATGAGATAATTAAGGCTGAGTAACTTACTGAGGAAAATTTTAAAGAATGTAATAGATACAATGTTACTCAGAGTATACTGCAGGACACCTGATGCACTGCACGCATATAGTGTCACCATAAGTTTGAACAAACGTCTTCGAGAATGAAATCTAGAAGATTCCCCCTCCCTTCTTAATTCCATCGTCTGATAGATTCAACGTGTTTATTTCCAGAAAAGACGAAGACTACGATATTGAAGTACACTAATTTAAATTCATTTGAATGTTCAGTCTATCCAAATCAGCAATTTAATATCATATCTCGACATACATGTTAATATTATTATGCTGAAAACTTTGTAAAGAAACAAAATTATATTATAATTTGTTATGCAATAATATATGCTCAGAACATCAAAGTGAAATTTACCTATAATGTAGTCGTATTCCTCCTTGATGGTTGTTGTCGTTTTGGGAGCGATTCTTTGACGAGCCAGAGTGAGCAGAAGCAGGGGTAGAAGTGAGGAATTTGCAAAAGGGTGGGGAACGACCTTTCATATGCTAAATTTATAGCGTCCATAGTTCCTGTAACTAAATATATGCATATGCATTATTTGAAGCTTTTATATATATATATATATATATATATATATATATATGTGTGTGTGTGTGTGTGTGTGTTTCCAACATAAATATAAATTTCAAAAATCCGTGCATTCATGATATGTATTGCAAATCAAATGGGATTATCAATTTTTTGTTTGTTGCAATTTCTGATATCAGACTATAAAATGAATTATGTTGTATATTCCTTTTGTGAATTATATTCACTTATTTGGATCGGCGAATATCTGCTCGGTCAATTTGAATTGTTGGCAGATCTTTTAAATTAATTAATTTATTATCTGTTGTCTTTTTGGAAATTATATTTTTCTTTTCAATGATCGCAAATATTATTATTGAAAAAGATTTTTATCACAAAGCTTACAAATATAAATATTTATAAATACAGAAAACTTTTTCTGTCTTAAAATTAATAAAAATTTATATTTGTAATTTACCAGTATTGATGTAAATTATTACATCAATACTTCTTCTATTTTCTTCTTTCTACATCATCTTCTTTATAAAGTTATAAAAATTAGTATTATGTAATATATATATATAGTATAATAATAATTTAATTTAAATTGCTTATATACATCAATTACGTTATTTACAGATTAATACTCAAAATTGATTCATAAACCAGAGAATCTCATTTAGCTCACTCATTCTAGAAAAGAAATCTATTTATATTGAAAAATTTCATTGATAAATATGAGTTTGTAGAAGTATTTAAATAATAGTTTTATTTTTTTTTCTGGATATACATAATGAATTAATATAGATATTTTGAATCCTTTTAACACTGGTGTTAAATATTATGCGGAAATTTTTTAATTTATTAACATTTGCAATTGAAGGGGCCTAAATGGCCGAGTGGCTAGCGCTTTGGCGCTCGGTACCACAAGTTTCGGGTTTGAGTCCCGGCGGTGCCATGGATGTTTGTAGTAATTCGGAATCCACTTCGGCAGGTCCCGGTCCTAATAGGATCGTAGAGCGTTGCGGGGGCATTGTTACTCCGCGTCCGTGGTTTATCAAATGTAAAGTGAGTACGTCTGTGCAGCGCTTGCCTTAATGTATCCAAGACCAAGCTGTCTAACTGTTTGCCAGCTGCATTAGAAAAAAGCAAAAAAACATTTGCAATTATTATTATTCTGTGTATAAATGAAATGAAGAAAGATGAATGTAATTGGGTTTCGTACACGATCTATACCAAATTATTAAAAGAAAAACAATAAAAAAAAAAAAAAAAATGTATTGAAATTAAATATAACATAACAAGATTACAAAATAAATGTAACAATATTCATTCTTTATATATATATAATATTTTAAATTAAAATAAATATTAAAATTAAACTTACTTTTTTTTTTTTTTTTTTAGATTTTAAACTAACACAATCATTTACTTTGGTATTGAAGACTATCTTCTATGGCACATACCTACTTCTCGCAATCGCTCACCGATCGTAAATTACTCTATTGTGTATTGATGTTAGCATTTTAAGACAACAATTTGCTGAAGCTAATAATTGCGATACAATAACATGTTGTTGAAAATGAATGCCAGTTCTCTTGTTGGGCTTAGTCCTCTTCAGACAAAAAATGTTGCGACCGAAATTCAAGTCGGAAAAAGCAGCTATTTTTGCATTGGTGGCTATAATTTCCATTGTTTCGCTCTGCGTCGTCTGTCTTGATTTTTATTCTGTGACTCCGGAGTACAACTGTCTAGCCAGCTTAGGCAGTCTGTGTTTCAGCCCCGTAAGAGAATCAAATTTTTATATTAAATTACAGTAGTTGTAGATCGATTAGATATGCAGCGATTGGTTAGGAGTATTAATCCGTGAAGCACCACTTGAAAAAAATGAATGACATTTAATTTTTACACTAGTAAGTGCCTAATTACGGAAAAGGAAAATGGAAATGGAAGAAAAAATGTTTATTTTCATGTGAGTAACGAGTATGCTATTTTTTACTCAAGTGAGTTATTTTCACGTGAATTTATTTCAACATAATAAAATGTTGCAAAAATGTAACGTCAGCCGCAAAAAAATTACTTTTCCTATACAAATAAAGCGGCATGATGGCCAATTGGATAGCTCTCAGGCTTTTGTACCACAGGCTTCAGGTTCGAATCCTGGCGATGGATTATGTTAGTGGCTGGGAATCCGCGTTAAACTATAGGTCCCAGTCTAATTAGCCTAAAGTGCGCAAAAAATGTTCGTAAAGTGACAAACCGAACTATATACATATAAATTTTTGTACCTAATTTATGTAAATATACAGGGTGATTATAAAGAAATGTTCGAATCCCTATATATCATAGCATTCACACTGAATGAAATTTTGGTTTAAGGTATTTTGAGGTATGAGTTCAAGAATCATATGAAAAACAACAGATAAACTCTAACAGTCACGGTTACAATGACATGATTTCAAAATTTCAAATGGCAACACCTATTTTTTTTTTATTGGAATGGTGTTTCTATAATAAACATCCATAAATAGTGTTGCAACGTTATCTGTAGCCCGAAATTCGCCGGCGCTAGACATACTAAGAAGAAAAAAGTGAAAACAACCATTAAAAATAGAGAAGCAACAGAAAGCAAACATACCTCCTACACACACGATCACACTTTCACAGGTAATAAAATAGATTAGAAAATTTTATTACAGAAAAAAAAAGTTTATGTGATGTTGCGTTTTTGCTACACTAGTCTTAAATGGGTTAATGTTAAAAATATATTTCTTTATCATTAGAATTAATTTCAACAAACGTTCTGTACTCATCGCTTCTGTTTTCGAAAGAATGGCTTCAAAAGTTTACGTATATTAACCATTAGACTCCTTTACTAACTAGCAAAAAGGATTGAAGTTCAAATCTGCTGAGGTACTTACTATAGTTACTCTTTTGTTGAATGAATGAATTCGGCGCTTATTGTTACATAGAGCATTGGTTTAATTTTTCTTCATTTTCTTCCATATACTACCACTGTAAGTTCTTTCAGAAGTCTTTAAACTGTATTTCGACTGAAATCTCAAGTATCGAAAAAATAGTTGATACAGTTAACACCAAATACATATCCAGATTTTCTACTGATTGAAGTTCCATCTTTCTGGTTTTTTGCAAAAGTTGGTCACCGAGAAGTTAGATGAAATTCAAGTTGAAAATGGGATAGCAGATTAGACTTCCGATTAGTAGACGTTCTTTTTCTTGTGTAGTGTAGCAGGTTCCTCTTACCTTTATCATGGGGTTACCATTAGCTACAATTGTACCTAATCGGAGGACGACAACCTGATAGTCAAATGGAAATAAACAATTTACAATTCTTTTGAATTATAAATGTATATATATTTTTTTTTAAGATTCAAAAGACTAAATTGGAAAAATAGCAATTAAAAGACTTTTAGGAGCACTATATTAACTGAGGTATGCTTTTTAAATGTATCACAGCAATTAAATGTATTTTCCAATAATTAAATACATTTGCTTTTTAAAAATATTTTAAAGAAAATTGTAAAAAATATGCAAAAAAAGGAGAAAAGTAAATTGAGGAATATATCTGCAATACTACCTTCAACTATGATTTGTGTGTAATAGGCCTCAGAATTATATAGAATATTAATCTATATTGTTCATTATCAATTAACTGCAATCTTTTAAAAAGTTCATAACATAAAATCTTATCATTTTTTTCACATTTTAAGTTGTATATAGTAAATTATAAAAAGACAAAAAAAAAAAAAATTATTTTTTCAAATAAGTAAACACAATTTTTTTTTATTTATTTACATTGTTAAAAATTTAATATAATTTATTAGTTTGCAATTTATTTACTTCTGTATTGCTTACTTTTATTCGATAATAAAAAAAAAGTTAATGGAAATAATATTAACGATTAATAAATGAATATCAGTTCTAAAAAAAAAATTATTAATCGTTTATCACAGAAAAGCTGCAAAAATTGGATTTTTGATTTTCAATTTATTTGAAACGGATATGATAAGTGTGTAGTTTATATCAGCCAATTTAATGAGTTAATTATTTATTAATTAATGAATTTTATGAAAACATTTACAAATATCATGCAAAATATAAATAAAAAGTTAATATGAATGTTAGGATTTAAGCATGACCGTTTATTATAAAGTGAATATACATTTTGTTATTTTATAATAAAAACTTATTGTAATAACTAATCATTATAATAATTAATAATAGTAGTAGTTTTAATTATATAATAATAATAGTTTTAATTATAATAAAATAATTATTTTAATAACTGAAGAAAATATATAATTCTATGTTATAAAATATTTAAAAATTTGCATTGTATTTAAAAGATTACATAAAAATTATCTAAAGTAATTCAGATCACTAATTAAATGTAAAAATTTACTTCTTCAATTTTATGGAAACATTTTCAAATATCATGCATATAATATAAATAAACAGTTAACTCAAAAAATTATTGCAAAATACCAGAAATAATTTATATTAAAATTAATAGTAAATGATTGCATGAATCACATTCAATTAGTTATTTCTTCTGTACAGAAAAAAATATAATAAATAATATTAAATTCATACCAATGAAGTGTGTCGGGCGAATACAATGTACAATAACTCGGGTAATTTCGAATTGGTAAAGTACGTTTACACCAGGAACACAAATGAAAATAGTTTAAAATCACTCACTCAAGCGTTTGTAACTGGACAGATAAATGCGACAGTTTGTTCCAGTCAGCACAAAAGAACAATAATGTTTTAGCGACGAACCGCAATAATTTACGCACAGACATACGTTTTTATGTATATACATATAGTGTTGGTATTTTTATAAAATTTTTAATTTTCCTTATATATATTTTAACTGCTGTATTCCCTAAAATAAGGATATACACGTCTGTTTTGTATTTGTAATAGGATTCAGCTTTGTAAATTAGTTGAAAACCAAAAATTTTTTGTTAAGATTAGCAGCAATCCCTTGTTATGTAATTGTTTCAGCAATACAAATCCTATACATTTCAATCAAAATATATATTAAATTGTGTAAAATCAAGTACGTCTTCTTCATCAAAATTGTGCAACGAATTATATTCAACATGTAATTTTTTATATATCACTCAGTTTATTTTTTTTTATTTCCAATGGCAAGTTTACAGGACAACAGATATCAAAATAATAATAAATAAAATGAAAAAAATTAAAATATAAATTAAAAATTATATATATATATATACAGAGGGGATCAGGAGCCAGTTTAATTCTGTTAAGGTGCTTGCGGAGATAATCGTGACCGTAGAAAAACCGTAGTAATACCATCGATTTTTCTCTAGGCCATTCAGAGATATCACGAATATGATCGTACCAGGGCTAGTGATTGTTTCTAGTGCAACATCCACAAAGAATGAGCACCTAAGGGTTTTTTAATTGACGCCTTAACGCAGGGGTCTCCAAACTTTTCGGTCGAGGGACAAAAATTGAAAAAAAAAAAAAAAGTTTGGCGGGCCAAGAAAAATTTTGCTAATATATATATATATATATAAGTATATATAAAATAAATACAAAATACGGATAACGAAATAGAAGCAAATGGCATTAGTTAATCCATCCACTTAAGTCTGGCAAGTCCAATAACGCTTCCATCAAGAAACAGTAAGTAGTACAGAACAGGAAGCAAGGTGATACATATCCATTTCTCCCTGGTTGTCACACAGGACACAGAGGAGATCAGGAGCCAGTTTAATTCTGTTAAGGTGCTTGTGGAGATAATCGTGACCGTAGAAAAGCCGTAGTAATACCATCGATTTTTCTCTAGGCCATTCAGAGATATCACGAATATGATCGTACCAGGGCTAGTGATTGTTTCTAGTGCAACATCCTCAAAGAAGGAGCACCTAAGGGTTTTTAATTGACGCCTTAACGCAGGGGTCTCCGAACTTTTTCGGTCGTGTGACAAAAATTGAAAAAAAGTTTGGCGGGCCAAGAAAATTTTGCTAAAATTTTAAAAACAATATACAAGTATTACAATTTAAATATGTTAATGAGCAGAATGAAATCGAGATTTCATTTTTAAAAGTTCCTCATATTGAGGTTCGAAGTGAGATGTACCGATTCTAAGGAACGAGGCTAAATGCTCATCTGGCCCGCGGACCGTAGTTTGGAGATCCCTGTTTAACGGAATGATAGGGCTATTTGGTTCCTGGCTATTTAGCTGTAAAACAGAGCCCCCTTTTCTGTTAAGAAATCAGTTGCCTGGTTTCCATATATTCCGCAATTGTCCAGGGTCCACTGTAGGACGATTGTTTTATTTTGATTCGACAACCGTGCCAGAAGATTAACACATTTATAAATATCTTTAAATCAACAGGGACATGGGAAGTCTATAGCCTGAAGAGCTGCTCTAGAATCTGATAGAAGCACTACTTTAGAGAAACTTTCTGATAGGCTCTGTAGTTCCCTCTGTTTATTTATTACTTTATTTTTTTGTTTATTATATTGTTACTGCGTACATAGATAAAAGAACTATCACAAGGGGAAATCAAGATTGCTTTCCTTGTATGTGTTTCTATGTGAATGTTTAAAAGAATTATTTGTAATTTATCGCATTTTGACATTTTATTTTTCTTCTGGATTATTAAAGAATGAATAATTTTAAACATTTATAATTGTAAAATAAAGTTTCCTTTAGACATTCATCAATTAATTTTCTAAATTAATTTTTTTTTTTAACATTTACTAAATTGCAGGTTTATATATCATTAATATATTTTTATTTATATTCAATATCATAAAATGGGTCTTGCTCAAATAAAGGAAAAATAAAAGAAAAGAGAACTATTTAATACTAAGAAAACATATTATTACAAATTGATAGATATGATTAAATGTCATCTATTTTTATAAAAATAAAACCATGCATTTTATTTTAGTAAGTTTGGGTTGCTAAAAAATATCAACGAAGATTTAAAGCTAAAATTAAGTAAAATTAATAAAAAATCTTTAACATATTTAATTAACACACGAAATATAATAATTATGCCATCCGTTGCAATTAAAGAAATTGAAATTTTATTAAAACTTCATACACATCTGTATCACAAAGCTCGATTAAAACTCCAGTTAGTAAAGCCCGTATAATTATTTAATTTTTTTTTTTTTTGCAGGTATAATAAAAATCATATAATATAATGCAATATAAAATAAATATTACATTAGTTTATGATTAGTATTTAATTCGATTTTTGTTGAAAAACCAGGCACAAAAGTGATTAGTTAAATAGTTTTTAGTCGATGTTTCTATATTGATTTCTAAAAATAATTATAAAAAAAATATATGTCAGATAAATTTAAAAATTATATTAGAAATTTATTCGATTAAGCTCAGTTTTAAAATAAAACCTGTTTTTAACAATAAATAACGCAGAAATAAATGTCTAAAAAAATTACTATAAAGGAATCATACTCACGAGCTAGCACTTTATAGATAAAAGATCTGATTTTTTACCTTGCAATAAATTGGAAAAAAAGAACAAAATATTTTTTTAATAATTAAATATGTTTAGTCGCTAAATTAAAGCTGAACTATGTTCCATATTTTAATCACTCTCCAAAATCGGAACATTTATCTGATATTGTTGTAACACACAGGAAAGAGCAGGAAACTCTACGCCAAGTCCAAAAGACCCTTCTGCAAAAAAAAAAAAAAAAAAAAAAAAAATTGCAGACATCATCCTGTTCAACAGACAGCTGACTCAAAGACAAGCCAATTCAATTAAGATGGGCAGGAAAGAAACAAATGCAAGGAGGGAAAGTCTTCACCCCTCTAGGAATTTCATGCTTCGAAGACGCCCTCTTCTAAATCTGGCAACGGCCATCTGAAGAAATCTAACTCTCTTGCTCTGAAGAGATAGGCTTGGAGATTTAGAATCGTACCAATAGGGAGCAGGAGAGATTCTCCAAGACGAATTCATTTTTAATTTTGCATGGGGAATGGATTTCTTAAGGATATAAATTGATGAAATTGAGGGCAGAGAGATCACAGACTTTTTTGCAAGGTCATCAAGAATTTCATTATCATCCATACCTTCAATGGACAGTATCCATTCGAGATACATTGATTTCTGCTGGCGAGGCTCAAAAGTTTGAATATAATATTTTGGCCGGTCTATCCATGATCTTAGGCCAATTTTTAAAAAATTGAATGGAGCTTTTACTGTTTGTTAGGATCCATATATTGTCCTTAATTGAACAGAGAGTGTAATCAAGAGCTTTTTCTGATTGAGATAATTTTCGATCTAAAGACTGACCAATGATCAGGGTTTCTGATGCTGCATCTAATATCTCCATTGAGGTGTTAATATAGATACCAATCCCTGCTCTACCCGTATCTGACCTGCTTCCATCTGTACAGATAACGAAGGCATGGGAATGCATGTTATTAATGATTTCAAGAGCCAATTGCCTAAGAAGTTCCGGATGATGATTATCCTTGGTAATATTAATCAATAATTTCTCACAGAAATTAACGTGATTAAAAGAAGTAATAGGCGCACAAAAACTAAAAGATATAGATCTTTCAACATTAAAATTGATAAAACTGTGCTTTCAAACATAACTAAGTGGGCTGTCTCCCTTTAAGTGTCGATTGCTGGTTTAATTTAAAATATAAGCAGAGGTCCTGTTTTAGAACGAACGAAAACTTTTAAGCTTGTTGAAGTATTTGCAGGAGTTTAAGCTTGTTGAAGTATTTGCAGGAATTTAAGCTTGTTGAAGTATTTACAGGAATTTGAGCTTGAAGTATTTGCAGGAATTTAAGCTTGTTGAAGTATTTGCATAAATCTCATTCCAGAGGCTGGATTTCACCTCTTAAATAACCACATCGTTTGAATAGCTGTTTCTAAGGACAGTTATTATTCTCGCTGCCCTTAGCTGCACTCTTTCCAATTTCTTCAAATTAATAGACGAAGTTATTTGGTAAATTTGATAACCGCATTCAAGAACAGGGCGGATTATAATAATATAGATTATTCTGAGAGTAAGGCCGTTAACTCCTAATCGCTACCTGAAATATACTTTATGATTCGAAGTCTTTTTAGGGGAAAATTAGAGGACTCCCCAGAGGAAAAATTTACCCATTATGGCTACATATTTTTAAAATTACTTATCATATTTTAAAAACTAAAATGGATATATAATGAAGACCACGTGTGGCTCGTGGTTTATGGATTTCTTCTATATGTGCAAGATGTTTAAAAATAGTAAGGAATTGCAAGGATTTAATTACAAAATTTAACTAATGACATGTAGTGAAATAAAAATTGAGATGCCTTTCTTCTTACAGCATAGCTTTTTATAAAAAATATATATATAAATCTTAATTCTTATTTATCACATGTATTTGAGGAAAATTTTTTTTAATTTTTAATAATATACTACTTTAAAAATTGATCAAATTAAAAATTTTACAATGAAACATCTACTTGCTCGAATAATTCTATTAATTGTGTAATGAAGGACTAAAATGTCACATTCCTTGATAATCGGCTTATTAACCATTATTTAATACATTTTTAATTTACACATTTATTACATACATTTTTTCACTTTTGGCGAAAAAGTCACAAAGAATCAATGCAGTGCGAGCTGGCTCATTATCGTGATACAAAAATCAAGAGTTGCCTTTCTATAAATGGGGCCTCTTTTTGCGAAAACTTTACGCAAACAACGCATAACACTCAAATAATATTCCTTGCTGACAGTTTGGTCTGGCGGAAGGAATTCATAATGCACCACACCACAGTAATTGAAGAAAACAGTCAACATGACCTTGATTTTTGAGCGACTTTGGCGTGCTCTTTTCGGTCTTGCTTCCCTTTGTCACAATATTCGCTAGATTGATCGGTTGTTTCCGGGTGGTAAGCGTAAATCCAAGTCTCATCTCTAGTTATGATGCATTTCAACATGTCCTTATAGTCAGAAAGCATTGTTTCTCACACTTCAATGCGAAGAAGTTTTCCAAAAAAAAAAAAAATTCAGGGATTTCGGTACCAATCGAGATTTGACGTGTTTGAGGCCCAAAACATCTTTTAAAATGAAATTGACAGACCTTTTGAAATGCTAACATTAGCAGCAAGGTCTCTAATTGTAAATCCACGGTTTGCAAGCACCAAATCTTTAATTTTTGGACGTGAGCTTCGTCGGTTGAGGTTGATGGTCGATCAGAACGATCTTCGTCTTCAATGCGATCTCTGTCTTCTTTGAACTGCTTATATCACTTGTAAACATACCTTTCCGATATAGTTTGCTCACCGAATGCTTTCTGCAACATTCTATACGTTTCCGCACACGAATATTCATTCCGCAAACAAAATTTAATGCAAGTTCTTTGCTCAATTAATTCAGACATTTCAAAAATCGCCGAAATCACCTTTAGCGTCTCACAAAGCCAAGCGTAATTCAAACATTAATGAATATTTTGACGTCAAATTTCACACAGATGTCAAGGATAGTGTCAACAACCTAAAAAAGAAAAGAAAAATTGAAATTCTATATGTCCGGAAAATTTAAATAGACAATTGGTTTTACTTTTTGGGCACAGTAATATGCACCAGATGAGTAAATAATCTCACGAACCAGAATCTGAGACTCTGATTCACTAAGAACGAATTAGTACTCTTTGTATGCCATTTCAAAAGATGCTAAAGTGGCTATTAGGTTTGCATTTTTGTGGCGTATTTATGACCAGAAACTCTAAGCAATTAGGCAAAAATAGGATTCTTTTCCCGAAAGATGCCGAATGATGGCCCAGGGATGATTGTGAGTAATACTGATAATCTTCGAGCCGATAGCATCATCTTTTTGGAAATTTTCCAATATAATCACTCCTGCCGATAAAATTTTCTAATATAATCATCTCCTATTACGGAAGGAGAGCCAGTTATTAAAATGTTATAGAGTACTGCTAGTGATGGGCAATTTGGTTCATTTTCTTTTTCATATCGTTCGAAAAATTTTTGAAAAGATCCGTATCGATTGATATGTACTGAAAATAACTTGTGGCGCCATCTTTCGTCTTTCTGAGGAATTAATAGGATAAATTTGTTGGCCTTTGTGACAATACAATTGTACTCAGAAAGAGAAAGTTTATTCAAATTAAAACATTCTGAAACTTTTAAATTCGTGTACGAAAGTAAATATAAAAGAGGAAACAGGTTTATTTTACATAAGGAAAGTTTCTAAGAAAATTAATTCGTTAAGTTGCGATTATTAGTTTCTAATAAGAATCTGAATATGAAACATTTTTTTTTTATTATTATAATTTTCAATGGCAGATTATGAACAGTTACAGCAATAAAAAGAACAACGAAAAATAAAAAAAACCAGAGAATACAACAAAACATGCTGAAACAGAGTTCATTAATCTAACAAAAGTGAGGGGAGGAAGACATAATGCCAAGTTGTAGATCTTTTAGCCACTGAAAAGTGTTACCAGGTACACCACGAGGAGGTATATTTACTGCGCACGCCATATGAAACATATAACTGAGAAATTAAAGAATATTAAGAATTGTTATGACAGTTAATCTTTATGTCATAAGCAAGGGATGCATTGCTGTTACTCATTTAGCACTACCCAGGTGGCACGTAGCTGAAAGACGCTAGTAACACTACCCCCACAACGCTCTACGATCCTATTAAAGAGGGAACTACGGTTTAAAATAGATTCCGAACCAATACAAAAATCCATGGCACCACCGAGACTTGAATCTGAAACATATGGTACTGAACGCCGAATCAGAAAGAAGCAGGACGCGGGCGACGACGTCACAAAATCACCAATGAGCCCCGGTAGAGCGAGATGAATGAACCACTTCGCTGGCCCCCGATAGCACACAATTGATTTTGTACTTTATGTCACTGGATGTGAGTCGTTTTATAATGAATGGTTCGTGTCAAACGTACAGATGCGCTGATTCGTTCTATTTATGCGAATCATACGGAATCGATATAGTTGTTTATTGTTTCGTATTTTCGTAAATCAAAAGAAAAACTACTTGTGAAATATTTATACTTTTTTTAAAGCAAGTTTTGTAATTAAAACATTTTGTTATACTCGTTTTAGGGTAAATATTTGGATTTATTGATATAAATGCAATTATGTTTATATGTGAATTTTGTGATAAAGGATTTTTAGATCCGAATGACTATGATGAACATATGCTTATTCATAAAGCTGTTGAGCCACTCATTTCTGATGTATTTGCGTGTGATATGTGTGAGAAAAAATATAAAAACCGAACCTTGTTGAAAATTCATTATCGCAGTCATACAAATGAAAAACCATATGTATGTAAAGTTTGTAATAAAGGATTTACGAATTCATCAAATTGTAAAAAGCATGGTCTTATTCATTTAAATAATAGACCTTATGTGTGTGATATATGTAAAAGGATTTTTATTACCATCAACTTTAAGAAAACATAAACAAGTTCATGAAAAACCATATGAGTGCAACTTATGTGACACAGCATTTTATAATCAATCAAGTTTAAAAAAACATATCAATATTCATGCCATGAAAAACCCCTATATATGTAAAATATGTAATAAAGCCTTTTCAAGGTTGATAACTTTAAAAAATCATAATCGTATTCATAAGAATGAAAAGCCGTATGTATGTCATGTGTGTAATACATCATTTCGATTCACATCAAATATAAGGATTCATTATAAAAGAAGGCATCCTGGTATAAGTTTTGATGTTCGCACGACATTTGTAAAAACTTCAGAATTGGAGTGTAATAATAATACTGATAAAGAAAAAAAGAATTTTACTTGTGATGTCTGCAAAGAGGAATTTACAGATGAGAATGATTTGAAACAGCATTATTTTAGCCATGTCACAAAGAAGGGCTTTGTATGCAATATTTGTCGAAAGCCATTTTTATACAAGCATGACTTGGATGAGCATTATCCTAGCCATACACAGAACAAACCTTT
Source organism: Caerostris extrusa (assembly GCA_021605095.1). Lineage (NCBI taxonomy): Eukaryota > Metazoa > Arthropoda > Arachnida > Araneae > Araneidae > Caerostris > Caerostris extrusa. The sequence continues at coordinate 52,019 of BPLR01012686.1, forward strand.
TTGTGTGTGACATATGCAATAAAGCATTCGCAAGTGCGAGCAGTCTAAAATTTCATTGCCGAAGTCACAAAAAGTAAGAAAAGACTAGCTTTAAAAAATCTTCAGATTTGAATTGTGCTTATTTTTATTTGGCTGTAAATAAATGCTTCATCATCATAAAAAAAACCCTTAAGTTTCTTTTTATTATTATTTATTGTAATTTTGTTATTTGGCAGGTCTAAATAACCAAGTCAATTATTATACATTATACTAGAAAAAATTGCTCAAAAAAAAAAATTTCAAATCCATCAAATTAAATTTTTTTGACACCCTTAAATTAAATAAATACTAATTTAATCAATAATTTTCAAAAACAATTAAAATAATGTTAGCATATTTCTCATTACATTAGTATATATAATATGATTTTAATTTAAATAATATTTCAGTTTTAAAAGGTTAAAAACTCTTCAGATGTTTTTGTTTTAGTATTTGCTGAACTAATGATATTGTGAAGTAGTATTAATAGTGGTGATGTAACTTATTTTTGATGCTATAATATAATATAAATTTTATTTGAAATAACAAAGAAATTTAGTGTAAAATAATATCTTTTAAAAAGCTAAAAAACTTTTACATTTTATACTCGTATGAAACCATCGGAAAATTTTTTTTTTTTTCCATGTATATTTTTAAAACTTCTATACATTGCTTAAGTAATAATGTAACAAATTAATATTATTTTAAGGCCAATAATGTTGTTTAAAAATTGTATGCAATTTTACTTTCTTGTATAATGTAATCTGTTGTGATGTGATATGTGTGATCTAATCTGTTGTAATGTGCAAGTAATTTATTTATTACTGTAATATGTGTGTATATGTATAATATATGTATTAATTAAAATAATGTGTATTTACCATGTATTTTGAAATAATGAAATTATTAATAATTTAACATTATCTAATTAACATGTTATTCTTCTTTTGAGATATTAATTTTACTATGTAAGTATTAAAATTCATAATGTATTTTACAAGTCTTTTTTTTTTTTTTTTTTAAATATTTAATCTAAATAAACTTTCCATGTATATTGGTAATTTTTGTGGTTACTAATTAATTTATTAAATTTTTGACTAGTACTTATGAGTATTTGTAAAAAAAATAATAAAAATAAATTGATTAAATAAATTTCTTGATATTGAAATGGAATTTATCTCAAATTTTTAACATGTGATTAAGGGTTGTGAGGTTGTGCTTCTGTAATAATTTGAAAATATGAAATAATAAGCAAGAAAAAAATATTAGATGTTCTGTTATCATCTTCCATGTTTATTTATTTTCATTAGAAAGTCATCAGTTAAAATAGTTACTTCTGTGTTTTTTAGTATTTGATAAACTATTTATACCACTTCATGTATTCTTTTACATTCCATTAAATTTGAAATGGTCATGCCCTAAAAGAATCTAATCTTTCTTTTTAGATAATATTTTTTTGTTTTTATAATATTTCTAATTTATTCTTTACTACATTATGTGAATGAGCTAGCAAAAACCAAACTTAGATATACTACAGTAGCCATACATATCTGTACTATTTATAAATTATATATATATATATTTATTATTTTTGTATATATGAACTTTATGTATATGTAAATAATGTACTTATTTATTATTTATATATGTGTATTTATTTATTTTCTCGTGATTTTCTATTAAGTGTTCTTTCATTCTTCTTGCAGTGAATTTTTTAGACTTCATGAAGAGTGAAAACATTATTGCTACTACTTTTAACTACTGCTCTGTAAAAACTTTTGGACATAAGATCATACAAGCTATTAAAATAAGCTAACATTTATTTAATGTAAAAATACATAATTTAATTCATTATAAGCAATTTCTCTGCTACATGTTCATTTTTAATAAAAGGTGACCCAAAAGTACAAATATCTTATTCTGAATAATAATTATGAACTTTTAATTTGTTGTATTATTACCCGTTTACTTTATCAATAATTTTAAGAAGTTTGGTTTCCATATTTAGTGTTAATTATATAATTTAAATTTGAATTAGCTCCTTTTATGAAATACTTCATTATATTTAAACTCTTGTTTGTTTTAGATACTGTATGAATTTGAAATAATTGTATTAAGAAAATATAATATATTGTTTATTCAGACTACAATTTGATTGAATTCTGAGCAATTATTTAGGGAAAAAATGTTGAGTTGAATTATACAAATATATATTCAGACTTACTTCTTGTTTTCAAACTTTAATTACTAACTAAAAAAAAAAAGTTTTTAAGATAAAACATGAACAACTTTTTGAAAGAACAACTTTTGGAGAATTTAAACATAAATGTCAATGAAATAATTACTCTATGTATTTTATTTTGATATGTATAACTATGCATGTGATGAACAACTGTGTATGTGATAGTTGTACTTATATCGTGTAGAATTAAAAATTTGTATTATATATTTTGTGATTTTTTTTTATTGCTTAAAAACTATTAACACAAAGAGTGCTTATTTATTTATTTTTTTTTCATCCTCAGAATCCATTTTTTATCTGTTGCTTAATCAAAAATTACATAATTTTTTTTTTTTTTTTTTTTTAATGGAAACAATGATTTGGCAGCAAAAATTTTTGATAAAGTAAAATTGACTGAATGATCAAAGCTGTAGACACTTTCTTTTATATATTATCTTTTGGATACTTAGCTTTAGAAGCTTATTTTTTTCAAAAGTTATCTTTTTACTTATTTATTTATTTTTTTAAATTTTGGGTTATTAAAATTTTATATTTTTATTAGCAAATTTGTTTTACAAAGAATTCTTTTACATTGAATTATTGTTTTAGTGAAACATAGTAGCATTTAATCAAATGAGATAGAGTTAATTTTTTTAAATATATATATATGCTCGGGAAAAAAATTAAATGAAATAATTGAGCAGTTAAAATTTTTGATACAAGAAATGTCTGCTTTGATATCTATTTCGCTAGTCTTTACAATGAAAATAACGCTATTATTAAAAAAATCTTCCATAAAAGATTAAAACTAAAATGTGTAAAAATAATAAGGGAATAGAAATTAATGAAAATTTAATATAGATATAAAAGTAATGAAGATTATATATATATGTATGAGGAAATAAGACAATTATATTAAGAATAAAAAAAAATTAGCCAGGTATTTAGCATTCTTGCTTTTAAAAGGGATTCTCCAATATTTCTTTGGCTTGATGAGGTATTGATTTTTTTTCCCAAAGTGTTTTAACACATAATACTGAAATTTGCCTTGATCAGATGTTAAATATAGGTGAAATATGAAATAGTAAAATTAAAATTTTTGTATTTATACATTTTTTTACCCTGATGTAAATCTCAGCAATGCTAAGTCTCGAATGCTGAATCAAAAGAAAATATATTTAAATATTGTATTAATCACAATGTTATTTTGAAGTTGTTTCTGAGGTGGAGCACCATTTATCAGCATTACAGGGGTGGAATATCTGGGCCAAAAATCTCTTACTACAAAAACAGCAAATTTTGCATTTGTGCACCAAAAATGAGATTTCTTTTATTTTGATTTACTAACCCGGAAAATAACCTAATATGAGTGAGCCTATCTTCAGACTTCATTTATAAAATCGTTATTAGAGGGGGTAAGAGTTCTGCTCGTATGACAATTCTGCTGGCGTTAGGCTTTATTGGTTACGCCAACATTTGTAATAGGGCAAAAAAATGTTTTTTATTGATTCGAGTCTATATTGTGGCGCCATCTATTGTTCTTAGAGGAGCAAATAGGATAAATGATTTGTTTGAGAACGATCACTTTGTATTTATACGATAACTATTTCAAAACTGGACCGCCGCCTTACATTTCAAAAACACATTCATTACATTATTTCTAAAGCTAATAAAGCCAAATTCACAATTGCACTAATTTTCAGGAAAAGCAAAATATCTCTCAGAGGCAAACTAAATATTTACATCTCACTTTTCCGACCTATACTGTTTTATGCAATTCCGGTCTGGATAAATTCAGCAATGATCCATTTGAAGCGACTGCAGGTTCTTCAAAATCAGTTCTTAATGACGATAACAGATGCGCCTTTTCATTATAACCGCCATCGTATTCACGACGAATTAAAAATTGATCCTATTCTAAACCTTGGCAAAAAGATTACAGAAAATTTCATTCTAAAAATTGATGCGTCTAGAAATCCAACGCTGCTAAATCTCCCTTATTATGATCCGACCACGCGCCATGCGAAAAAACGCCCGCGTTCTATTCACTTTCAAGACTTCAGTTCATTCCCCGTGGCTGAAAGAATACATTTTGACCCGGGGTGAAAAAGCGTTTTGATGCGTACTTCATTCTCCGATTCCAAAAAGAAGAACCCTTTTTAGTTTAGAATCACTTTCCACCACTGTAGTTTATTTTGATAGCTTCGGAATCGCTCTTTTCTTTCAAGGTCGGTAAAAACGCTGAACTTCGAAACGATATTGTTTTGGTTTGTTTATAACTCTGCCCTCCCCCTTTCCTTTTCTTTTTCAGCCAGGCAGAAGTTTTCGTGGTTTCGTAACGGTTATTTTTTAACTCCTTTTAATTGTGGGCATTAAATGGAATCAGGCATTTTTGTAGAAATAACGTTGTTAGCACCTTGTTAGTAATTCCATCAGTAGCCAGGTTTCTCATTTTTTGTAAAAGTTGACTGGGTTTAAGATCTCCCAAATCAAGTCCTGTCAGCAGTCTCTGAATACGCTTATTTTCGCTTTCTTTAAAAGTATTCAGCAAACGTTCTTTAGCAGCGGTATATTTTGTTCTATTATCATCACTTATAATGTCCCACAAACTTTCAACAAATTTGGGTTCTAATTGCGAAACTAAGTAGTTGAATTTTGTATCCTCGGCTGTTATTCCACAAATTGAAAACTGTGCTTCAACTTGAAAGAACTATATTTCAGGTTTTTCTGCCCAAAAAGGAGGTATTTTGACACTTACCCGCTCTACTTCATCTTTTTTCGCCGATCCATTAGTTTCAGTCATTCTGCAAATAATTCATTGTTTGCAAATAATTTACGAGCCACCAAGTATGTGGCGGCTTTGTAAAGGTTGCGTAGTGTTATTAAAATCCAGACGGCAAAAAAGAAAGACGATAATCAATTTTCACATTTACAACATCTTTATTCCATTTCTAACGCCAACTACGTTCTGTTTTTTATTTTAGCGGGAAAATTCCCTTGTTAACAGTGAAAGTAGAAGTTGTTAAATGTTTACTCCATTTTCCATCAATAGGTGTCGCTACAGTGTTATATCTAGAAATAATAAAATTCTCAAAAATATGATTTGTTACATAATATTTAAAAATATATTTATGACATTTATCCATTATTCCCTTATACATAATTATTGTTCATTCTCCTTATGCATGACATATTAGATTTCTTTTGCTACATTTTGTGTTTTTAAAAAATTGGATACTTATAACTTCAGATTTCGTTTTATTATTAAAAACACACTACTTTTGCTTGTACAAAGAAATAATTTATAATAAACATATAAGCATTTTTTTCTTGCTCAATCAAAACTAGTATATCATTTGAAACATTTAAATTTTAAATGAATCTTTTATTTCTTGTTGCCATTTTTTAAATAATTTATGCTGCTACAAAAATGTAATTTGCCCCTCTACGAAAATCATTTTTGATTTTCCACCCTTGTATCAGTAATAACGTTTCTTGCATAAACAAAAGCCAGAAACCAAGGAGTTTAAATTTAGTGATTTTCCTAGAGAACAATTTGTAAAGAGAAATTTATCGAAATTTTAAAATAACTGAGAAATTTATCGCTGAATACTAAAATTTCATTTAATTTTCATCACTTTCTTTACTTCATAAAAAGAATGAATGATTTAATTTCACAGTTAAAAAATGCTGCAGCAAATTAAATCTACAAGATATTATTACTAAATCATATCGTAGTTGAATTGTTATATTTCCAAAAGTATATATATGTATCTATTTTCCTCTCAGCTTTCTGTTTGTTTATCCTACAATTTTTTTTTAAAAAAATTCTCCTAAAGGAGCGACAACTTGCTTAAAAAATGTATGCACATGGTGAAATACGAATTGATTGTAGATTGTAGCATGGAAAAAGAGGTTTCGTTAATGAAGCAATACAGAAATGCTGTATACGAAGACCAGAACGAACTTTTATGAAAGAGGTATTGTTAAAGCTTCGGTTTACGGTTATTTTGTGACCAGGACCTACAGTTTAACGTGGATTCCGAACCACCAACAAACATCCATGCCACCGCTGATTCAAACCTGGAGCCTGTGGTACTCACAGCCAGAGCGCTAGCAACTTAACCATCAAGCCCGGGAAATTAACGAAGAAAAGTGTTGAAGTAATTCTATTCATACACATTTCTTTTAACTTTTTCAGTAGATTTTTATAAATTAAATATTCTTTAACGTTGTTAATAAAAATATTAATTGAAACGGATTAGACGCTTTGAATTAAAATTTCTGCATTATTTGTGCAGATTTCTGGAACTGAAAAAAATATAAAATCCAACTTTTCAAAAGCTAATTGTCATAATATAAAGATTTTTTATTTCCATACTATAAGTATTGTATTTTTATTTTTATGGTTATTATGTTTTAAAAATAATTCTTTAATCTGAACAATGATATCGGCAATAAAATAAAAGTCCACTTCAATTTACCCGTGTTGATATAATACTTTTAATATTGAATTTCATGCCCCCATAATATTAGTTACATTTAGTTTCATGCTTTATTTAAAAATAATTACTTGAAAAATTAATTTGCAATAATTTTCTTATATTTTTTTCTTTCTACAAATATTTCTGTGTGATTTAAAGCTTGTTTTCACTTATAACAAGTGGGCTGACACATAGATGGTGTTACTAGTATTAAATCCATAAGATTTTTAGTTAGCCCTAACCTTCAAAAGACACGTGTATAAATTTGACAGCTGTAGCACTATTAGTATGTGAGTTATAGCAGTTTTAGTGAAGTTATAGCATTCTAAGTGTTCATCACGTGCAGTCCACTCGGTTGACTGTCGATTGAACTCCGGTGTGAAATGATGGAGCCATGTTTCATCCATTGTCACATATCGACGCAAAAATTCGGGTTTATTACGATTGAACAGCTCCAAACAGTGCTTAGAATCATCAATTCGTTGTTGTTTTTGGTCGATTGTGAGCTTGCGCGGCACCCACTTTGAACAGAGCTTTCGCATATCAAATATCCATTCACGATATATCCAACATGTTCCTTTGATATCTTTAGGGTCTCAGCTATCTCAATCAACCACTTTACGGTTATCAGAAATTATTTTGTGGACTTCAAACAACGAAATTTTGATGTCAACAGAGTAGTCAATGTTTTTTGTATAATAGTTTTGAAGTTAATGTTGGGTATATATATTTCCGATATTCGATATTTGTATCTCAGAGTATATGTATAACCTTCAGAATTTTAATGCAATTTCTGCTCATTGAAGGACTCAATTATAATAGATATTTGGTAAATCATTTTAATTATTGTTTTTTTATTTTATGTGGGACTTCTTATCTTGCAGAATTCCTTCAAAATTAAATTTGTATTGATATATTGCTATCTAAATCATAATTAAAATTTATCATACATAAATAATTATTATACATAAATCATTATTATATTATCATATCATAAATCATTATTAAAATTTAAGAAAGAATTTAGTTGATAGCAATAATTTAGCAAAGTAAATTTTCTGGGAAAACAGAAAGAGTAAAATAAAAATTGAATTAAATTAAAAGCTGATAATTTTTTAAAAAAGTAGAAAACAAGTTAGGAATCCATGGGCTAAGTCATCAAAATTTAAAATCTGATAATAAGAATATGTGAGGAGAAAAAATTGAAGACTTACTAATAAAAGGGACTGAATTTATAAAAGAGATTTTATTGAATCTGTGAAAAAAGAACTGTTAAATGTGAACTGTCACAGGTTCATCGTAACTGGATGATGAGAAGAAAGCTTCCACTGAAAGCGTTGTAGGCACATTCCACAATTGCTTTTCAGAAATCTTGAATAGAGGAGCTACTCAAATTGACAGCAACTGTTCGTTATCTACCCTTCGTCTTTTCTTGAGAAAGAGCCGAATTCATGTGTAAAAATTCTATGTGTGAGTTTTTATGAACAGCAGGGTCGTTTTTATTCAGACTGGAATCGATTTGAGTAATTAGCATTAATTCAAAACAAAAGAATTGTTATCTAAAATGGAATACTTTAATGTAACTGTAATGGGATCAGGTTTCAGATCTATGGATGTTTATCCTTTATGAACCTGGGAACATTAACTGGAGCAGACAGGCATTTGTTTTGATATACTAGCAGCTTTCTTAAATTGGACAAAATATTGAATGCTGACAACCTTACAGAAGAATTGGGTACAAAATAGCCAAGACCAGAATGTACCATTTTGTGTCTGCTAGAGATTGCTCTCTTGAGACATTAAGCAACGTAGTGTTTAAACAAATGTGGGACGGAGAGTAAGATAATTTTGCATCTAAAATCAACTATAGATACTTTTGCTCTTGTTGGGTTGGCTAAACGAAAGGATATTCTGAGGATTCAGATTTAGACATTGGTTAAACATGAGGCACGCACATTTAGAAGATTTTTATATTTTTTCAAAGGCTTTGGTTATATTCAGGGAAGGTTACTGTGGATTTATAATTTTGAAACATTCGTGAATCAGTTCGTTAACACGAAGGAGCTGGTGGGTGATAAATTTTTCCTAGAACCAAATTGTACAGGAATGATCAAATTATTAGCTTTGAAGAACTGATGGCAGGTGTTTTAGAATCCCATATTTGTATACTTTATTGATGCTAGTGGAATGGGATGGAATTTTGGGAGGAATGCCAAATCGGAATTCTGTCTGGAAATAATCTGGACACACCTCTTTTTCCAACAATAAGGAAAATTTCTTTTCTCCATCATAAATTTTATACAGAGTGGCAACAGATTCGGGAAATAAGCGAAAATTCAGGGAATTGTATAGATCTTGGAAAAGTTAGGAAAATTCATAAAATTATTTAATAATCAAAAATTGCGGACAAGAATATTTTACGAAAAGAGTGCGTGCGATGGGCGGTTTTCTATCTAAGCATACTTGATCATTTCGATCGTTACTCAGTTTACGTCAACCTTACGTCCGATGTTTTTATAAAGGCTATTCTGTTTCTGAAGGCATTCGAACCTGTAGGTTTTATATGTGGTATGGGTTATTGCTGATTTCTAGGTATATTATTAAATGGGTTATTGCGAAATTCTTAGTGTTTAATGTGTGTATTGAGAAGACGGTTTAGAACGTTCTTTCTAGGTACGAGATAGTGTTATAAGGGCTTAAAGTCCTAAACTACACCACAACTGCATCAAAAGAGAAGGAGTAAGAATTTTCTAATTAGTGTGTTTTTATTACAGAAATATAGTTGAATAAATTTTGTATGAATCATGAGAATTATCATAATTTTTTTTTTAATTAATGCTCTTCTCTGTTGATAATATTAAACTTAAAAATTTGATGCTTCTCCACTCAAATTTTTATCATATTTATGTAAACTTTTATATTATATTATTTGGCCTATATATGAGTATCCATATTAAATGGATATTAATGCAGTAAAATATGTTGTATCTTATTACTTGAAGATAAGCAAAATTAAACATACACTGAAGTGACAAAAAGTCATGGGATACCTCTTAATATCGTGTCGGCCCTCCTTTCGCCCGGCGAAGTACAGCAACTCGACGTGGCATGGACTCAACAAGTCGTTGGAAGTCTTCTGCAGGAATATTGAGTCATGCTGTCTCGATAGACGTCCATAATTGTGAAAGCGTTGATGGTGCAGGATTTTGGGCACGAACAGACCTCTCGATGATGTCCCATAAATGCTCGATGGGATTCATGTCGGGCGATCTAGGTGGCCAGATCATTCGTTGGAATTGTCCAGAATGTTCTTTAAACCAATCGCGAACAGTTGTGGCCCGGTGACATGGCGCATTGTCATCCATAAAAATCCCATCGTTGTTTGGGCACATGAAGTCCATGAATGGCTGCAAGTGATCTCCAAGTAGCTGAACATAAGCATTTCCAGTCAATGTTCGGTCCAGTCGCACCAGAGGACCAAGTCCCTGCCATGAAAAAACAGCCCACACCATTACGGAGCCACCACCAGCTTGAACAGTGCCTTGCTGACAGTTTGGGTCCATGGCTTCGTGGGGTCTGCGCCACACTCGAACCCTACCATCAGCTCTTACCAACTGAAATCGTGAAAACATGACTCCAGGCCACTGTTTTCCATTCATCTAGGGACCAACCGATATGCTCACGTGCCCACGAGAGTCGCTGCAAGCGATGTCGTTCTGTCAGTAAAGGCACTCGAGTCGGTCTTCTGCTGGAATAGCCCAAGAAAGCCAAATTTCTCCGCACAGTTCTAACAGACAAGTCCCTTGTACGTCCCACATTGATTTCTGCGGTTATTTGACGCAGTGTTGCTTGTCTGTTAGAATTTACGACTCTTTGCAGACGTCGCCGGTCTCGGTCGTTAAGTGCAGGCGGTCGACCACTGCGCTGTCCATGGTGGGATGTTATGCCTGAAATTTCATACTCTCGGCACACTCGATCTGGTAATGTTGAATTCCCTAACGATTTCCGAAATGGCATGACCCATGCGTCTAGCTCCAGCTAACATTCCGCGTTCAAAGTCTGTTAATTCCCGTCGTGCAGTCATCATCACGTCAAAACCTCTTCACATGAATAACTTGAACAGAAATGAAAGCTCTGCGAAAGAACTGCGCATTTATACCTGTTCTACGCGATGCTACTGCCATCTGAAGATTTGCATATTGCTATCCCATGACTTTTGTCACTTCAGTGTATTTCTTAGCAAAACATAAAAGCTTCTCACATTATTTGCAAAATGTTTTTAAAGAGAGAAAGAAAAAATATAACAGATTATTATTTATATGCTTTTAGGGAGGTAGTTCCTGCATCACATAAATGCAGCTTCTTCACTTTGCTACCTTCTTCAATCCTGTTATCTGAAGGATACTTATATAAAAATTGTATGTAAAAATAAAATTATAGAACAGATTTGTTTGGTAGAATAGATATTGATCGACTAACAAATACAAGTTAATGACAAGAATGAATAGATGGTAGAATTAATTATCGGCTTATTAAATATAGATTATAAAGCATCAATTCTACGAGTGAGATATCAGCTTTGTTTAGCTGTGTTATTAGATTATTTGAACTTTCTGGTGTTATAATTTATATGAATTGCTACTATTTAAGAGAAATTTTCTTTTGTTTTTGCATCATGGCGTGTTCATCTCAAAATATAATTTCTTTTTGGATTTATCTGTTCGTACAAGCTTTTAAATAGACACACTTCTTGGGAAAAGGAAGGAAACAAGCCGTCATAAGAGCTCCTTTGGATTCTATAACAAAATCAATGTTGTGACTCTTAATTTTGTTAATGAAAAATGTTCGTCGTAATAGGTTAGATGATTTTTAAAAATAGCCTCATACTGATTTTGTACTGCATTTAAAGTAGGTGTATCAACACAAAAACAAGGAATACCTATAGAAGATAAAGATGTGATGTCATCAATTAATTTTCGATTTTTATTGGCAACCAAAAGGTGAAAATGAAACAAAAGGTCAATACTTTTTATCTGTTGTCACAAAAGGTCCCTCAAATGCTCTTCTGATGCCAAATCTAATTTTAGTAATTTTTGTCATAAGTTTTAAATTTGGTTCCGTATGCAATGAAAAGTTCCAGTTTGGCAACAGATCTTTTTCTCGTGGTAATGATGGAGTCACGGAAATATCTGCACCTGTATCAATTAAAAATTGAATGGCGGTCTCTTTGTCACGAATAAAAAAAAGACATAGCTTCACCTCTTGATTCTCTATCGTTTGCGACATCCAGGGATCTGGTTTCTTGCTGCTCAGAATCGGTCTTGTTAGGACAATTGCAAAGTTTACTGCATTTGAAATCGTTGACTCCTAACCTTGAATGATAATAACATATGCTGTATTCCCTGTTACTACATCGTTCAATTCATTAATTTGTAATGTACATTACAAATTAATGAACTGGACGAATAATTATTCTGAAAATTGTTCTCGAAATTTAATTAAAATATTGTCATTACTGGAACATGCAACAGCTGCATTCTGATGTGATGTTGATTTTATTTCCCACATTTTATTGCCCATTGTTGAAAATTTTGATAAATCGTCATCTGTGATCGATAAAAGGATTGTCATTTCTACTGGTATTTTTAATCCAAAGAGTTTAGGAAACATCCACTCATAAGCCAAATTTTTTATTTAACAAAATAGTTGGAAAGATTTTTATCACCCAATTCGAATTTCAGATTAATTAATTCAGAATTAATAGATTTCGAGTACTTTGAATTTCAATGCCAGCGAAAATAGAAATGAGCTTGCCTTTAATCATAATGTATTCGTTTTCTTTTGTAAGGATAATCAATATATCCGACACTTGTGATAATATTCAGTTTCAATGGAGCTTACGACATAATGATATTTCGTTTTATGGGCCATTATTGTCGAATTTCGAAATTGTTCCTCCAAGGGCTGAAACCATATTTTTTTTATACATTTTCCAAAAAAGATGGAATACTAATGTTAATTTTGCTATGACAAATGTCGAAGTAACAAGTTTGCTTTCATCATCCTTGTCATTTCCGTTTAATTAATATTCGATTCCTGGTTCTCACTAATAAAGTGGTATCTTTATATAATTTTTATTTATTTTTTTTTTCCACTAACTTTTAACCGTTTAACGAATGAAAATTAAGAGGTTTATTACAGAAAAAAAAAAGAACTCTTTTTTTTTTTTTAAATTACTTTTTTACCAAAGTAAATTAGGATGTTATCCCCTCATAAAAGATAAAATAATTTTTAGAAACAATATTAGAGGCACTACAAGGGGAGAGGATCCAGATAGCGCAAAGACGCCGAAGTACTCTGAAAAATTCCTCCGTTTCTTATATTGTATGGTAGCGCCATCTATCAATTATGCATTTAAATATTTTAATCTTTATTATTGTTTTCCCACTTTTTAATTAAAACGAATTATTTTAAAAAATAAAACAGGAGCGATAATTGTTTTGTTTTAATCTTTTGCAAAATAGTACATGTATATTTTACAGAAATGTTTAAGTTATTATGATGATATGTTAAATTAATTACTTTGTATAAAAGTTTAATTTTAATAATAATATTTAATAATTGCTAAATTTATTACTTTTAGTCCGGACTATCTACGTTTCTTTCGAGTGCTTTTTTTCTGTGAAGAGACACCTGGGTTGTTATTCGGAATAAGTATCATTTATCTCATTTGCAACCCGTAATAATTTATTTGCATATCTAAGAGCCAGATTTTGGATTTGACAATGATGACGTCCTAGCGATTGAAAAGAACTAGTTTCGATCCTAAACTTTTGCAGAAAAAAATCCGAAGAAATAATAATGATAATAATAAAAAATTACGTCTTTGTAAAAGTGCGGTTTTATTTAGGGAATCTTTTTATCCACCATGATAAGTGCTTAATTATACCAAATTTTAAAATTTAATTTAAAGCGCCAAGATTTTTCTTTGAAAGATTTATTTAATTCTTATATTCTTGTATTTTTGTTGTTTTATTTTTATTTTTAATAGCCTTACTAACAACAGTTATGAACCAAAGAAATATAAGTATTTAAATATTAATTCCGATGAGGAGGTTGAAAAACCTTAAATTTCAATCTCTTATTGTAAATTAACACGGAGATCCTTGGCCGCGTAGCGGCCACTAAGCTCCTTCACTGTAAAATGTTGAAACATGGCGGTGGTCTCATGCCCTTTGAGAAAAATAGATCATTAAATGCCCTTTTTTTTAAAAAAGATTTATTTATTTAATAAAATTATAAAATTAAAAATAACAAACATTTCAAAAGTGTAGATGTTGATGAAATAGGTTGCATGTAAAAAAAAAAAAAAAAAAAAAAAAAACGTAAATTTCGAGGGAACTTCGTAATCTGTATGTCAGGTGCCACATTGCATTTTTTCCACCCTACCCCAGTTTCGAATCCTAGACAAGGCAAATGTTTTTGTCCACCAATTACTTCAAGGGTTTTGAGGAGATCATTACTATACATATTATTTTAATATAAAAAATGAAGGTTCATTTTTAAGTACATTTATAACATGAAAGAAATTTTGGGGATGTTTTTAAATTGTGTTAATTAACGTAAATGCAATTTTTATACTTTTATTATTTCTTCATTATAATTACTGCAAATAAAATTTAAAAAAACAAAAGTATTATAGCACACAAAGAAAAGTAATCTCTCAGCCACATTCTAAAGAAAAAGGCTGTGGTGCTTTCAGCTACAGCCTCTTGCACTTAAGAAGTGAAAAATTTAATGGAAAATTAAATTAATTTCGATTCGATAGGGAGAAAGGTCTTGAACCTTTTCTGCCACAAGGATTTCTACAACTCAACCTCTCTTCATATACATTGACACTTCTTTCTCCATCTTTTGGGTCTCTTTTCGTTTCGGAAGATGAATTATTTTTTAAACAAGATTTCAGTTATATTTTAAAAAAGAACATGAATTGAATATCATCATCATGAAAGAAAATCTCATTGAAAATTGTTCAAGTAAGAAATTGTCATCTGTGTGTTCATTCTTTGAAAAATATGATGTGAAAATCTAATGGAATTTTAAAAGAATGAAAGAGATATTTCTATAGTTTTCGAAATGTGTTTCACTGATAAATTTATGGTGATGGGTTAAGAGATCAAAATACTGTTAACACCGCGATTTGAGAACCAATGTAACTTTTTTTTCCCCGCTTGATTGTCGGCTTATAGGCTTGTATATTACTAACAAATATAAAGATCATCCAAACAATGTTTTATATTTTTTAAATACTTTTTTTCTCCTTCTAAATGTTTGAAGTTTCAAATAGAATAAATCTGAAATGTTATAATTTGGTATGAATATGAATTATGCAGTATTTTTAAACATTAATTTAATATTAAAGAACTTATTTAGTGTACCACTTCTTTGAAAACTTAATTTCTTACTATAAAATCTTAAAAATGAAGATTAATATTATTTTTTAAATAATTTTGAAAATGATATGCAAATCTAACAACATGTATTTGTCATTCTATTACAATTGTTTTTGAGTTTTTAGCAACTTATTTATAAATACAATCTTGCTTGCATTAAAAGTTACTTTGAAATTTTCTCAAAAAGAATTAAGAAAATTTAAATTTTATAAAATTTCTTAAGTTATTAATCACGAAGCAATATTTGTTTATAAAGTCATTGTAAAAATCCTCGTTTCAATATTAACAGAAAAACTAATTGAAAAAAAAAATTCCTATTTTTATTTCTTAATATATTTTAATGTTTTTGCGATTTCTTAAATAATTTACTTATATTAATAATAAATTAATACATTATTTTTAATTCATAATATATATCATTCCTATTTTATTTCTTTATATCATTTTTGAAATTTCTTAAATAATTTATTTATATTAATAATTAATGCATTATTTTTAATTCATAACAATAATAATATTTATGAATAATTAATTAGTATAGATTGTTACAAATAAAAACATCCATTTGGTTGAAAATAACAAAAAAAAATTTTGAATAATTTTATCAGCTTTGTAATCATAAAATATTAAATTTTTCATATATTTATTAAAAAATAAATAATTATGATTGTCTGCAAAATTTGTAATAAGGAATTTTCTCAGCTTGCAGATTTTGATGTTCATTATTATATTCATAAAAAGAAAGGAGAGTGTTACAAATGTGATGTATGTCAAAGAGTATTTAGTAGCATAGCTGCATTAAAATTCCATTGTCGTACTCACAAAGCCAAACCATATGTGTGTGATATATGTGATAAAGCATTTCGACAGAAATGCAACTTAAAACGGCATATTTTTTTTCATACACATGAAAAACCCTTTAAATGTAATTTTGTGACAAAGGCTTTTCATTGCGAGCTGATGTAATTAGACATACCCGGGTTCATACAAAAGAAAGACCCTATGTTTGTGATACATGTCAGAAACGATTTATATGTTTATCAACATTAAAAAGGCATTGCAGGATTCATACACATGAAAGACCTTATTTATGTAAGGCCTGCAAGAGAACATTTAAGCATACAGACACATTAAAAGAACATCGGTGCAAAATGATGCATGCGAAAGAAAATACTTGTATGAAAAAATGTAAAGATGGAACTTCAAAGTTGGATGAAACCTTGACAGAACATAATACTCTTGATGAGAAAGAAATCCCTTTCTTGTGTGATGTCGAGCATAATACTCTTGATAAGAAAGAAACCACTTTCCTGTGTGATGTTGAGCATAATACTCTTGATAAGAAAGAAACCACTTTCCAGTGCGATGTAGGACAAAATACTCTTGAAAACACAGAAACTACTTTCTTGTGTGATGTGTGCAATAGTACGTTTTCAAATGCAGACAGCTTAAAAAGCCATCATCTTTCTTTTGTGAAACAAAAAGGTTATGTATGTAATATTTGTAGAAAACCATTTTTTTATATAAGGCTCAATTAGATGAACATTATCCTAGTCATACAATAAATAAGCCTTATGTGTGTGATATATGTAATAAAGCATTTTCAGCAAAGAACAGTTTGGAATTTCATTACAAAAATCACAGACAGGATGAAAAATAATTCTCCTTTTTTTTTAATGGGAATTTTTGGAATTTTATAAACTCTTGATTTTAAAATAAATTTTATATTGATTTTATCATTCATTATACAACTTTCATCAATTGTATGTAAATATCTATATATTTTTTTTCTGGCAAAATGATTTTCAATATTTTTAAAAAATTATAAGTATGCATACAATTTATAAATTTTCATTAAAAAAATTGTGTTTTATAATTGAAATTTGAAAACTTGAAGTTTAAATAATTCTATAATAAAAAATTTTTGGATAGGATAAAAAAACATTTTTTTTTTTGTGTGTGTATGTAATTATAAACCTCAGCATTGTTGTAAAATTTATGTGATGGTATTCCATTGATAAATGATTTACCATTTGTACTTCATTTTTAATACTGTATGTGAACGTTGAATTTGCAATTTCAATGTAGTAAAATATTTTATGTTAAATAGTAAATATTTTTTAAAATCTAAGTAAGCATGTATATTATTTGTAGGAAATTAAATTTTTAAAATACATTTTCTTATTGTTTATCTCATTAAAACAATGTTTTATTAATATAAAAAACTTTTAAAACTAAAAAAAAAGTCTTGTCCATCAAAAAGACCAAACCATGATATTACATAAACAATTACAGGCTTTCCTTATAACATGAAGTTTTATTTCAGTTAGTTTAAGTTTTAGTTAGTAATTACATTATTTTGTATTTAATTGCTGGCATAATATTAGTATTGATTATTTTTAACTGAAGATATTTTATCTTTTTGTTGCAAATTATTAATGCACTTTTAAAATAGTTTTTAAACTTCTTTTTAGTTTTTATATGATTAATTAATCAGTATATCTTTCATATAAATATATCCAATATGTATAATTATAAATTTTGATTCTTTCAATATTTTAGGACAAGATACTTTTTTTTTCTACTGTTTTTCATAAGATTATGATAACTTTTTTTAATAATTACCCATTATTTTGATTGTAAGTGCAATTTTAAATTTTATGTATAAGATAGCACTAAACTGAACCTGTGCTTGTATAATTTATAAAGTTTCAACAACAAAGAATGATTTTTATTAACATTTTAAGTGAAGAATCGATTTCATGGAATTAGATTATATCTAGACTTTCCAAATCTAACAAGATTTTAAATAAATGGTTCTTTGCATAAATAAATAAAAAATTTCATTTCTCTATATTTGTGTGTTGTTTTTATTCCTGTTCTGTATATTTGTCCGATTTTTAGTTTTTGTAAACTAAATTATATATACAATTAGGAATTTAACTAAAATTGTCAACATGAATACTTTGTACAGTTAATAAGGCTTAGTTAATATCATTTATTAACAAAAACTATTTTTTTTTCTTTAGTTTAATGCAAAAATATTTATTTTTATCAAGAAATGGCTAGGGAAAAAAAAAATTCTTTTTTGTAACCTTATAAAAACAGTTGGAGAAGGAATAAAATTTCATCAACAAAGAATTTGAAAGCAATAGTCAAAGTCTAAATTATTTTTTCAACATTGATTATATTTTTAATCAATGAAAATTTTGGAACTGGTCTATGTTAGAAGAATAAAAAATAATAAATAATTCCCAAATAGACAGGGAATATCTAAAAATAATATTAAGAAATATTGATATAATATAAAAAAAAAAAAATTATCATTTTAAAGTGATTTCTAACTTCAATTTTGTCAGTCCTGAAATAAGTACTCATATATGAATGGATAAGTAAAAAAAACATTGACAAACAGCATGTCATCATTTGGAATCCTATGTGGCCAAGTTATTGTAGTGAACAATAAAATTGAATGTATTCATGTTCAAAATTGAATTTATTCATTGTTATTATTCATGTCCTTTTAACAAAATTGGGATGGACATAGTAACTTTTAGCCTAAACAAGTAATATATAAAAAAAAAAAAAAAAAAATTTTAAGTCAATTCCTACTTTTTTTTCACTATATTGCAGAAAATCCTTTATAAATAATTTTCATTCATTTTTTAAGTTTATCTGGCGCCATCTATTGGTAGATATATGCAACTTAAATCTAAAAAACAATAAAATTATTTAATTACTGAATTAATATTTGAAAAAAACTGTATTAACGGCAAGTGTCATTCACTACAAATTCAAAAAAATGTATTTGAACTTGAGTGGATGAATAAAAAGTATTTTATTAACGATAGAAAATTTGAACAAGATATATATAGGGAGAGTGTGAGCTAATAGAAGGAATTGAATAACATATATGTTATCGTGAATTTATGCAAATATGTGTGTATAATCACTGGATTAATCACATTTATCATAGCATGTATATTTAAATAAAGTTACTTTGTTCATCATCATTTTGTTACTCTCATTAATTATAATATCACAAAATGAAAAACTTATTTTGAAATGTATACATTTACAATGTATCTCGCATGAAAATAATATATTTGGAATTTTAAAGAAGAGTAGCAAATAAATAGTTCTTGATTTAATTTGTGGCAAGTCTCTAAAGAGAATATTATTAAAAATTCAGAACTATTTCCAAGGAAATTTTTACTAGAAAACAATGTAGGATTATTTTAGAGATTAATTAGTTTTTAAGTGATGTTTAATGGTGCAACTTTATGCTCTTGAATCCATAGACCTTAATCATTCATATATTGTGGTGTGATACTTGATATTAAGGAATCAAAATTATGAAATTTTTTTTTTAAATGCATTTTGAAAGTGTCACATGTTAGAATACTAATGTTTTAAGTGTTATATCAAAATTTTATAAAAGTAATTTATTTGATATACGATGTAATGTATAATTAATTCTACATTTTGCAGAAAATTATAGGCTCTGAACTATAGAAAAAATATTACAATTTGCAAGACAGAAAAAAAATTATTTCCCACTTATCCAAGCAGAAAAAAAAAGACTTCCTCCAACGGTAAACGCGGATACAGATGTGCCAAATATAGCAAATACGAGGATAGAACCAATACTTCTGAAGAAATTTCCCTAAAATTACTTTAATATATACACTAGAACCTCTGTAAGTCGAACTTCAAGGGAGACGCCAAATAATTCGAGTTATAGAGTTTTCGACTCACGCGGATTTTGTAAGGAAATATTCGACTTGTAGAGGTTTAGATTCTTTCTAACTTATTTTAAGTTAGAGGTAAAATAAATAAAAATTCAAGTCACAGAGGTAATAAACATGCTTATTTGTAAATTAAAAGTTATATTATGTACTACAATAAAAAATCAAAAGAATTCGAAACAACCTTAAAAAATATTATGTATTAAAAAGTCAGTTATTATTATTTATTTATTATTATTATTATTTTTATTTATTTATTTATTTTTTTGCTTTAGACAATTCGATCGTTCTCTATCTATAGCATTATCCAAGCTATAACGAGCAGAAAATTCTTTTTCTTCCGAGTTGCTATTTCATAGAATTGGTTATTCTATTTACTATATACTCGTATATTGTTTTATTGTATTGTTATTGTTTATTGTAAGAAACAATGACGTGCATTGTCGGCAAATTTTTAAAGTCGGCAACTTATTTTCTTCGAGCTATAAGAGGTAATTAGTTTCAAATGATCGAGTTGTAAAGGTTGTAAAAAAGATTGTAAAATCAAACATTGCTAATGTTCGAGATACAGAGGTCAATTTTTTTTTTTTTTTTTTTTTCCATTTACGGAGGGAAAATATATACCAAAATGGCTTGTGGGGATTGACTAATTATTTCGACTTATAGAAGGTTGAAATTTCGAGTAATGGAGGTTTTGGGGCTTGAAGGGAAGGGAACAAAAAAATGTTTCGAGTTGTGGAGGTTTTCGACTGAAAGAGGTCCTACTGTATATATCTCTTTAAACAATTAGATTTAATTTTTTTTGCCATGATTATAAAAAAGAGCAAACAGAATGCATTTATAAATCATGCATCTGTACAAAAAAATGTGTATGGTACACATTTGTATAGGTACAATCTTAATTAACTTTTTTTAACACTGATTAAGATTTGTAATAAAATTCAACAAAGTTTCATTTTTATTCAAATTAATACTATAAAAAATATTCATGATAATAAATTTTAAAAAGAAAAAACTTTTATTTACTTGAAAGAATCTTCTTTTTTTTAAAGTATTTTTATACATAATTGCATATGAATTTGCCTTTCAAAAATATATTTATTCAGCAGATTCTTAAGAAATTTTTATAATCTCTATGATATTAATTATTATTATGATTATAAATTAGATATACTATATCTAATTTATAATCCTTTAATTCCATCGATAGTAAATTACATTTCATTCTTAGAAAGCTTAATTTAATTTTTATTATTTTTGACGTCAAAAGAAAGGTGTTTATTTTCTGATCAAAAGGATTCCAATAGGAATATATTTTGGGTGAAGTATTGATGTATGTAAATACATCGAGAATTATCTTAAATGCAGTATAATAATAATAAAAAATTGTCTAGACATCTTGAAATATGAAAATATGCTTCCTCTTAAACGTGTTTGTTAACAGAAAACCATAGTTCGGCCATTTAAAATATTTTAAGGATTTCTACTTTGTTTGCATCGGAGAAGAGATTCGCTGTTCGTACTAATTTAAGTTTTTCCTTCAATGATAGAGGTAAATTTACTTTAGCACTTAAATAAAATTTATCTAACATTCTGCCATCTCTAATTAAAAGCACCATCGTTTAGTTAATACTTAATGGATAATTATGGCTCACCAACCCTGCTAAGGAATCATATCTCCGATAATAATGGGTAAAATTGTAGTTTGAAAAAATAATCGTAAACAGTTCAGGATATTAAAAAGAAGAGAGGTAAATGATGAATATCTATAAAATATGTTGGCAGAAGATTATCAGGAAGTCAAAAAAATATGTTGTTTCTCGGTGTGGTGTAGAATAGAGTAATTGAAGAACATGAATCTTCCACAATTGACGAAGCCATTGTTTCTAAGATAATTACCTATATTTATTATTATACGTATATTATTTTAATTACCTATAGATTGTACTGAATTTTGAAGTTTTTAGAGTGAGTTTGGGTGCTTGAGAATGAGTCCATTATTGTTTTTAGTTCTTGTAGTAGCTGAACTAGGTTGAAGAAGTCGAGTTTAAATTGTTTGAAAATGTTAGGTAGTATCAGTTTGTTGAGAAGTGGTGGTTGGAGGTTTCAAAAGTTGGGTGAAAGTGACATCAAGTATGATGAAGCTGCTGTTTGTCATGATGTGGAATGATCGTTATTCGAGAACAAATTGAGCTCTTCTTAGGGAAGTTCTTGCAGCCTCTCTAATAAGTAAACCAGGGTAGTGTATGAGCGGCATTGCCTCTAATAGGGAAATACCTTTTGAAGAATTGGAAAAAAAAAAAGAAAAAAAACTAATTCGTCTAAGTCTACTTTTGTCTTAAGCAGCATCCAGATTATTTCGAATTTAAATTAAAATAATCTTCTGTAAGTCTATGCAAAATAGTTACCATGGCTACGGCAGAAAAATATAAAATACCAGGTTCATAACTTTAAACTATTCAACGTGTGAGGCCATCGCGCGTGAACGAGCTTCGCTGTTCGATGTTGTTCTGTTTTTGCAGTTGACATAAATGATTCCTAATAAATTTACGTAGTTTTTTTCTATGAATTTGTAACAGAACAGTGTAACTAATGATATTATTAGCAAAGCAATAGCAAATTTGATACCATTTATACAAAAGACAAATAAAGTAAGCATGCTATGAATTTTTTTAATTTCCAAATTATATATAATATATAACATGCTCACTTTTTTGTGTAAAATGGTATCAAATTTTCTATATCCCTATATATATATATATATATATATATATATATATATATATATATATATGTGTGTGTGTGTGTGTGTGTGTGTGTGTGTGTGTGTGTCTGTTTTCAAATTGTTTTAATTTTTGATATTGTTGAGGGAGATATTGGAACAATATACAATAATAGAAATCTTAATAATATAAGTATCTGGGGAGTCTACCTTGATAGTAAATTAACATATATTAACCACATTAATCATATTAAAAAAAAATTTAACACCTGTCTTCGCGTGCTTTATCCCTTCATTAATAGGAATTGCCCCCTCTCTATTGAAAATAAATTACTAATCTACATGTACTATATGCGTCCCGTAATAACTTATGCGAGTCCGGTTTGGGGCTCTGCTGCAAGATATCACATTAATTATATTAAAACTCTTGAAAATAAAATTTTACGTATGATAACTAATTCTCCTTGGTACTTTAAAAATGATGGCATCCGCCATAGTCTTGCCCTCCCTTCTATTCAAAATTATATGCTCAAGATTGCGGAAAATTTTTATGCAAATCTTGAACACATTCCGAATGAGGAAATTCGTGATCTTCCGAGATATGATTTTCTCTACCGGAGAGTGCTAAACGCCCTAGGGCGGTCTTATACGTATAACTTACAATTACCCTAGACGAACTGGCTCAGTTGTCAGAAGCACCCTGACCTGTTCCTTTAGTCATCATTTCTAGCAGCTGCTACTCCATCCTGTGGTGGTTTTTATTTTTTGTTTTCTTCTTTTATTTTTTAATTATTTTCTTTACTTTTACTTTAAATTTCTTTTTTCTTAATTTATGTTTACTATTATTGAAATTCTCTGATTTACTCGTTGCTCTTTTATTTTATTTTGATCTGGTAATTTGGGACAGACCTTGGTTACTTACTGCTTTGTTGTTTATTAATGTTTTTTATATCACCATGTGACTTACTCTCAGCTAGGAGTTTAGGCCCATATAAGGCCATGGAACTCCGTAAACCTCAAACTGACTGACTTGTCATTTAATTTATTTATTCGAAACTATTTATCTGAGTATTGCGTTATATTTATAGTATATTCTGATCAACTGAAATATATTGCAGCATAAATATAATTTTAAAAAATGATCTCATTTGAAAGCATCATGATTTTGAATTTCATTCACTTAATTAATAAAGTGTTTGATTTCATCCAAGATCCTGCATTATATGTATTATTAAAAGCAGAATACATCATAATCATTTGCTTATATTTGAAATATTTACAGCTTCAGAAAAGTCTAATAGACTTAACTGAAGAATATCGAATACTCTTTTGATTATGCATATGCGGAACAACGCAAGAAATTTCGCCATTGCCCTGAATTTCCTAACTTAAAACGCATCCCAGTGGTCAAATCAAAAACCGTATGGCTGATCTGTCAATCTTTAAATAATGAAGCCAACTTAGAAGATGAAAAAAAAAATGAAGGAAAACATAAATGAAATTAAAAACAAAGAAAATTCAGGAAAGGAAACAAACTTCCAACTGTACACTTTACAGCCATATACAGTTTGTATTGCGTTGGGTTTGGAGGTAGAATTAGCCCCAAGAAATCATAAGCCCGCTCCAAAATGCGGAAGCAAAAAGACAAAAAGAAGTGAAACTATTTCGCCGCAATTTATACCATCAGTTAAATACTATAAAGCTGTATGGTTACTTTGTAAAGTACTTGATATAAACACCAAACTTATTGAATAGATTAAATTGAACTGAATTTTCCTGGATACAAAACACAATGAAAAAAATAAATAAAGATTTAATCCAACCATCAATCATACAGCAAATTAAAAAAAAAAAAAATTTTTTTTTTAATTAAAGCTTTATACAGTTTTTGCATCATGTTGGGTTTAATTTATTTATCAGAAACTACTTATCTGAGTGTTGCGTTATATTTACGGATGTTCTAATCCGTTGAAACATATTGCAGCATTAATATAATTATTAAAAATGATCTCATTTGAAAGCATCATGATTTTGAATTTCATTCACCTATTTAATAATTCATCCAACAAGATTCTGCGTTGTGTGCATTAGTAACAGCAGAATACATCCTATTGATCTGCTTATATTTCAAATACATCACAGCATTAGAAAAATCTGAAAGAGATAAAGAACTGAATAATAGCGAATTGTCTTCTGATGCTGCATATGTGGGACAAAGCATCATATATCATCAAAGCATCATAGCATGTGATAGTTGCCCTGGCATTGGCCAGTTTCGTCAATTAAAACGCATCCCCATTGTCATATCGAACACCGCATGGATGATCTGCCAATCTTTGAGTATCGAAGCCAACTTAGACGAAAATAAAACAAATGAAAACTTTAATGAAATTAAAAATTAAAAAATAAAAATAATAATGTTCCTATTGTGTACTCGACAGCTGTATACAGTTTTTGTATTGCGTTGGGTTTGGAGGATGAATTAGCCCCGAAAACCATAAACCCATTCAAAAAATTCGCAATCAAAATAGTAATAATAATAATTCACCAGAATTTATATCATCAGTTAAATCTAAAGCTGTATGGTTACTTTGTGAAGGACTTGATATAAAAGCCAAACTTATTAAATAGATTAAATTAAGCTTTTTAAAAATTTTCCTGGTACAATAAAAAAATAAAAATGGTAAAAAAAAAATAATAATAAAAATAAAAATGCACAATAAAAAATTTTTTATTGCGCATTTTCCTTGCACTATAAAAAAAAAAAAAAAAAAATCAAGATTTAAGGCTTCTTCCCAACGAGACAGCTGACAAGAAAATTTTTCGACCCCTTCACAGCGAAACGTCAGAAATTAGCATTACGCCTAGTGAAGTTCCGCTTCGAGTTGAAAGTTGGTCAACTC
Organism: Caerostris extrusa; assembly: GCA_021605095.1. NCBI lineage: Eukaryota > Metazoa > Arthropoda > Arachnida > Araneae > Araneidae > Caerostris > Caerostris extrusa. Next base: position 77,568 of record BPLR01012686.1, read on the forward strand.
GAAGCGGTGCATTTCAAACCTGTTTCAGGCGAACGCAGTGAGGCTAGCGATTGGTCAACTCTTCACGCTTAAAAGCCTCACGTCTCGGTGGGAACGAGCCTTTAATCCAATCATCAATCATATCGCAAAAATTGAAGAACACAAAATTCTAAGCTATAGAATGAACAGCGGTAATTAGAGAAAGTCAAAACATCAGGAAATGTAAGGATATATACTGAGAAAGGAAGACTTTAAATCTATATTATATATAAATGAATGTAAGCATATTCCAATATAACTTAAAAACTCTAACACTTGGCGTTTTTTCCTCTTAAGTTTTGCCATTTCTTTCTCTTTGTGTTTAGCCAAAAAATTGCGAACATATTCTAAATTGTTCTTAATATTAATTCTAAGTAGTTAAATAAATAATAGTTTGTAAAAAAAAAAATAATAGTTTGTAAAAAAAAAAAATAATAGTTTTGTAAAATTCTAAATAATTCCATTTTGTTATATGGAGCTATCTGGTAGCTTGAATTTAAAGTGTTTTTAAATTTAAAATAAATCATTTAAATTAAAGTAATGTTTGAATTAAAATAAAATAATTGTTTCAAAAATTCAATTTTTGAATTATATGCGATTATAATATTTTTAAACATACTTTTACTTCGTTCAAATATTCAGTTATAAAAGCTTATTAATATTCAGCTTTCTAATTTAAATTTTTTATTATTATTATTAAACTTTCTATTAATTATTTTTTATTTTTAAATATTTATTTATAATAATTCTTTTCTTTGCAATTTGACAAAGCACAATCTTAACCAATATTAGTGTTTCGAGTAAAAATCTAGAATCCTGTACCCTTTGTGCCAAATGTATCGCCAGGATGCCAAGTAAGTATAGTAATGAATGCACCAGGTAGTTTTCGGGGTAAAATGATATTACGCCCAAAATCCTTCACTGGGATGTCAAATCGCGAAGTAAACAAATGGCCGTCGAAGTTCGGCGTCATTGTAAAACGCCATTTCGTCAAAATTTATTGCTATTACGCCAACATTAGTAGCCAAACAGCTATTACGTCAAAGTTTATTGCTGAAAGGGCTTTCAGGCCAAAATTTACCGCCTTAAAACCAAATATTATCATTATCCTGCCAAAATTTTAATTCTTGATGCTTTTTCGCCAAGCGAATTTTGTTTTTTAAATTGATTTTACGCCAAAATTTAATGCTTTATCGCCAAATTTTTATTACTAAAAAAAATTTGTATTCCTTGAATATTTTGCGCCACATACTATCGCTTTTATACCAAAAATAATTATGCTTAAATTGTCTTTAAACCAAATTATATCGCTTTATCGCCAAAATTCTACTCATATTATGGCAAAATTTTAATGTTTTCTTTTTAAGCCATATATTGCTTCTTTAACGCCAATATATATCGTCATTTTGCCAAAATTTTATTCCTAAATTGCTTCTACGCCAAATTATGTGAAGTTATGTCTTGCTAACTCACATAAATGTATCATTTAGACAAAAATAATAATCGCTGCTACGATAAAGTTATGCCAAAATTATTCACTAGTACGCCGATTTTTTTTTTTTTTTTTTCCCCTAATATGTCAAAAAAAGATGTCACGTTGTTTACGATGCCGAATTCGAATGATAATACAAAATGATTTAAAAAGGATAAAAAAAGAAAACAAAGAATAATTTACATTTTATTCTGATATATCCTTTGTTTGAGGCAAATGTTTTTTTTATTGCTGCACTAAAACATGTCCGTGCATGGCCTTATCAAATGAATGAAAAAAAACAAGGAGAACAACATCAAAACACCACAGAAAAATGTAATGTTTCCAACGGCCTTTTCTTCTATAAACTAACGTTCTAAAATTAAAAAGTTACATTTTGCCGCACGAATTCAAATTGTTGCCACAAAACCTTAACTATGTAAACAGCATTAAAAAGAAACATTGAGTCGTTTAATATTAGAACGAATATAGCTATTATTAAAGGGTGGAAATAGTTTAGATGCTGAGTTATAAAAATGATAATATTGTTAGATAAAGAGGCACCTTTCACCTTAAATTGCTGAGGATTAAAACAAATAATGGGGAAATAATTAGTACAATTATCGTGGACACTAGCAAATTTTGATCAATTGGTGTGAATATTTTTATTAGAGTTGTTAGTAATAGATGAGTAACACATGCGAGAGTAAACAATTGCAGGAAAAAAAGTCAGAATAGTTCAGAAAAAGTGAATATTATAAGTAAAGTGGAAATTAGTAATTAAATTCAGATCATCAATGAAAACCGCATTGGTTGGAATAGGTGAAACAAGGATATCTAGATCAAATTGTTGTGCAGTCTTTACAAGGAGGATACCAGTACTATTATTGCGCTTGCAACTCCACATTTTAAAGTGACCTGAATGGCCGAGTTTCTAGCGCTCCGTGCCACAGGTTTCGGGTTCGTATACCGGTGGTGCCTTGGATATTAGTAGTGGTTCGGAATCTACTTTAAACCGTCGGTCCCACTCTAATAGAATCGTAGAGAGTTGTCTTGAAGTTTAGTCAGTCTTCAGCCTTTGTGATTCCTCGTCAAACTGAAGCTGCATATTAGCCATGGCCTGCAACGGGGTCTTTTGGATAGGGTGTACGTTACGAACCAGGGGGATTAGTAACAACAACAACAACATTTTAAGTTACGCGTTAAAGTCCCCGTAGAGCTATTGTTTTCAGAAAGATGATTAATGTATTATTAAAATTTAGTTTTGAAATATAATTAAGAATATAAATAGATATGAGAAGGCAGATAGGAAAAGTTAGGTAGAGGAGGATAATTGAATGACGTTCAAAGTGGGAATTCCCTTATGTAAAATTCTACTGTTGATGAAAGTGCATGTTCCTGCATATGGTTGAGTTTCTGTTTAAGTGATAACTTGGAATAAAAAGAGTTGTAGGAGGCACTATTGTGACGAATCACAATTCTCACTTCATTTGATCGATGTACCAAACCTGGGAAGACGTTCTGTAGGAAACTGAGGTATGTCGCGCCTTCGCCAGACGTTCAGACCCAACGAATAATTGCTGAGGATTCTGGAGCAGACATTAACACTAAACTTATGTTGATGCGTTCGAGGAACAATACTGTGAGGATTCTCCTTCGACCAAATACAGGAATTATACATATTGAAATTAAGATGGTGTAGAAGATCTAAAAGGTGTATAGGGGGTAAAAGTGTTTAGAATATCTACATATATATATCTGGAGCAGATATTAACATTGAACTTATGCTGATACATTCGAGGAACGATACTGGGAGGATTCTCCTTCGACTAAATACAGAAATTGTGTATTGAAATTATGATGGTGTAGAAAATCTAAAAGATGTATAGAGGGTAAAACTTTTTAGAATATATATATATATTCTGGTGCAAATATTAACATTGAACTTATGCTGATACGTTCGAGGAACGATACTGGGAGGATTATTTAAATAACAAATTATTTTTTATTTACACATTTAGTTTTAAAAAAGAAATGCAATTTTACCATTTCTTTATCAAATATGCATTTGTATACTTTAAACGAAGCAATGATAATAGACAATCAACTTTTAAACAACATTGGCTTGAAAATATCTTGGTAGACAATATCTAAATTTCTGCACTTCAAATATTCTTCTAGATCTTCAAAAGATAGCAATTCTTCTACAGAAAAGGATGTAAAGCTAAAAGATAAAAATATATATGTATAATTTTATTTTATTTATATAAAATTGCTCATTTAAAAAATGATTTGTTAATACTCTTAAAATATTTAATCATTTAAAAATATATTACAACTTATTTTTTTTTAATCTGTGTAATCTGTAAGCACAAATATTTTTTATGGTAAAAAAAAAGAAATAAGAAAGTAGTATACAATTATATGATTTCCTAATATTTTCATTAGCCCAAAAAATAAACACATGATACATGCAGCTTTATAAAGTGATTAAAGAATTGTCATATTTTTTAATAACAAATGTATAATTATCAAGCAATAGAAATATTTAATAAGAATGCTTTAATATGCTAAATTTGTGACGATTTCAGAAATAACACAGCATGATTCATGTCTCATAATATCATACTTATGATTCATACTGACATAATACCATATATACGCATTTATGGCGGTATATTACTGTGATTAACTGTTGCATAGTTAATCACAGTATATATACATATACTATAATATGACATGCTTCATATTCCTGTTATATTCAAAAATGTGATATGCATTAATTTCCCATTGTTCAAGATATGATTATCAAAAAAAAAAAAAAAAAATGTTATTTCAGGTTGTAAAGTTCTGTCTGCATAAATGGCATAGCTAAAACAACACAAACAAGTTTAATAAAAATATAATTTTTTGCTGTTAAGAACAAGAAGATATATATTTAAAACCAACCATTTTTTTACATTTCCTTCAAATATAATTTTAGACATTCTTTCTTTGCATGGTTTGCCTGCAGAATCCACATCAATGCAACATGTTCTGTGTCGAATAATGAATTCCTGTGAAAAAAAAAATTTCCATGAGATACATTTTTATTTCACTAAGGATAACACAATTAATTTTGCTGCGTTTTATTATAAATTTTCTTTTACTACTATAAATAGAAAAATAAACATTGATTAAATATACATACATATATATATATATATATACAATGACTTTGAAAAGTGCTTGTACCCTTTAAGAATTTCTAGAAAAGCATTGTTGCTTTGGAATTAAATTCTAATATAACTTCAATATTTTTATTATTTCAAAGCAAAAAAAAAAAAAAAAAAAAAAAAAAAAATTTTTTTTTAATATTAATTTATTTTCTGTTATAAAAATGCAAATGTAGGAAGCAGAGAAAAGACCTGTCACAAAAGTAATTGCATGACTAAGCATTTTCAAATAAATTCGTAAATAAAATTATTATCAATAATTTTTTTTTTTTTATTTTGGCATTTTAGTGACTTTTTTTTTTTTTAGCTTTAATCTTTACATGATTACTTTCTTCTATTCCATTTACTATTCAAAAATGGTTTGTAGCTGTATTCAAGACCCAGTGAAAAGCATTTCAAAATTCACTATAATAGTGGTAAATCGGTTTGAATATCACTAAATTACTAAATTTATTTCATTCTACATAGCAGTATGCGATAAATTGATAAAAGAAGATAAAAATATATGATAAAGGAAGAAAATCATATCAAAAACAAAATAAGAAAAGGTTGCCCTGCAAAGTTAAACTCAACATGATCAGATTTTGAATTATCAGAATTTGTGAAAAATGAATGTTTGAGAGCAGTTGAGTTTTTAAATATAATTTCACCTGAAATTGTTTGACAAGTGTTCAAACTTAAAAAAACCGTAATGCATGACGGTAGAGGTGCTCTTGTGTGCAGATGCCTCTAAGCATCAGAACTAGGTAGTTTGGTGTTTATAGATTGCATAATAAATCCTGTTCTTTTATATAAATATTAAAAAAAAAAAAAAAAATTATATTATCAGTTCAAACTTAGACTATTAGAAATAACTTTTTTTTTAACTTTCTTAAAAAAAATTCCTATTCTGAAATATTACTTTTTATTAATGGATTTAGCAGTATTTCGTTGAAATTCAAAATTTTTAAGTGTGTAAATACTTTTGGGAGCCACTGCATATATAACATTTTATGGATGCAAACATATTATTTACTTACTTTTACATTTTCTCTGGAGCTTTGAAGAATTAAGAAAATCCATTTGTGACAAAATATGATGCTACCAACAATGTTTAAATCAGATGCCCAAGAAACTAATGTTTTCAAATACCTTTTTTTCTGTCTCATGTGATCAATTTGTATAATAGCCATGTAATCATCTAAAATATTCAATTCAATTTCAAGAAATCTTTAAGATATATACAAAATTAATAAAATTCAGTATACAATTCTTATTTAATTAATTACTATTTCATTCATTATTCATTTCAAATAATATTTTATGCAATAAAAGGTATTTATATATTATTTCTCAGCTGCTTTGCTTATGACAACCAGAAATGGAAAATAATCTACTTATAAATATTCTTAATAATCTATTTCTTGGGTTATTCCATGTCACTAAAAAAAAATTATTTGAGCATAATTAATCAAAATGTGTTTCATCTACATAAAGCACTTCTGCCTTTGATTAAAAAGCATTTTTACTGCAGTTTCAAAGAACAACTTTGATTTATAGTCAATAAGTTCAGTAAAGACTATTTAGACAGCTTCATGATTAACAACGAAGTTATTCTTTTTCTTTACGATTTACCAACACTGGCTCCATTGACAATTTTTGATGTACAATATCAATTTGTTGACAGTTACTGTGCATTCATTATTTGACCTATTCCTAGGAAGCTGTAATGAAAATTTTCTCTTTTACATCATCAAACCATTACCATTGTCTTCTTTGGATGTAAGCTCGGTTTGGGTGCAGGTTTAAGCATTTCATCTGCATCCAGCCATTGTGCTAAGTGTTTACAATTGTCATCTAATCTAATGTCTAATTTTTCTCACAAGTAATTATATGGTCGAAAAAGAACAATTATTTGCTGAATACTCAATGATGTGCAAATCTGTAAGTGTTGCAATTTCTGTCCAATTGACAACTCATGTGGAAGCAATTTGTCAAGTTTTTTTCACTTTTACAAGGGCTGCAAGACACCTTAAAATTGTTGCTATGCCTACTCTAAGACCAACCGCAATTTTTCTAACTGTTACTGTAGACGTAGGCTTCAATCTAGGCCTACAAATAATCATCATTACATAGGATACTTTTAAGTTTTCCACATGGTTCATTAAGTTTTTATCCCTTGATTTAAACTACTCAAACCATTGTCTTACCTGTATCATTTCTAAATGCAGCATTAATATTTTGCTTGGGTAGCAGAATAATCAAGTTTATATTCGTACAGAAAAAATGATCCATATTTTGTGATGTTTCATATTTTTATTTGTTTTAGATTTCTTAAAAATCCCAAAACTTACATGTAAACAAAATGTTAGACCGAGCATAGAATAAGCAATAAAAATGATATATAACACTTTTATTTAACCTAATATTGGTATACAGTAAAAGAACATCAATTAATGGTAAAAAACTATCAACTATTGGTAAAAATTCGTTTTATATAGAATAACCCAATACATAGTTCACCACTGCTGTTTGAAAATACTTTAGTAGCAATTATTATTTTAATTTCTTATTACTATATTAAAAAAAACTTTGTCATGCTATTTATTCATTTTGTATTCCCATAACATAGCTTTTATCTCCCAGTCTATTTTGTTTTGCTCCTATGTACAAACTTGAAGCAATTTGTAAGTTCAATAGAATGAAATAAGCACTAATAAATGATAGTACAAAAAAAAAAAAAAAAAATGCCATATTAAATTATAATGCTACAAAAATGCCTTAATAAACCTTTAATTTTTAAACAAAAGAATTCTTTATTTTCCAGTTAATGTAAGCACTTAAGTTTAAAAAAATAATTCCAATTATTTGATTTTTACTTAAAAGAGGAAAGAAAAATTCTTCTGAAAAAAAAAAATACAAAAATTTAATTTAAAAAATATTTAATCAAAATAGTGTACTAAAATTAATTTGCAGTAATTCAGATTACATAGTTAAATGATTGCCAACCAAGAAAAAAAAACATTAGTACCTTCAGATTCTAAAGTTTTCATCTTTGAAGGAACATATTTATTCAAGTAACTGTTAAAGATTTCTTGAAATTTAATAACTAAATCCATAATGATGGGGGATCCAATAATTCCTTCTGCATAACATTTTATTTCATTTTCAATTAAAGTCTTTTGAGCATTTGAAATCTTGGTTGATGAAACAGAGATAATAGGAATAACCTGAGGATAATTTTCAGGAATTTCGAATGTTATACAAGTGTCATCATCACAGACGGTAAATTTCAAAATATGAGAATTACCTAAAAATTCAAAGATAATATAAGAATAATATTTTCATGATATACCTAGAGAAAAACCCTAAACTTATTCCATATCTGTTTAATATACGTAATATAACTGTTTGAAGTGTTTAACATAACATTATAAAACTGATTAACAACCCTGTAGCTAAAACAATTTTATGCAAAAAAAAAAATCAAATATGTAATTAAGTAGTATCTTAAAATGAAATGAAAACGAAAAATTAATGATTTAAAATTTTTATTTTATAAATTTAAAGATTTATATTCAAGAGCAAGTTAGAACACAATGTCTTTGAAAGTATACTATAGACATACTTTTAGATTCTTCTAGTTTTAAACCTTTCACTTTCAACTAGAAATATATTTATATTCACGGTATTGGCTACATTTACTGTATGTTTAACTACATTTGCACTGAATGTCCAATGGTGTCCTTTTAATAGAAAAGTAAAGAAAAAAATTTTTATTTCAAAATTTTCTATCACCTTTTTTAGAAGAACTATCTTTATCACATGCAATAATTTCACTCAATCAAAGTTCCTTCTTTCTCAACAATCGATTTTTACATTGTTTCATAATATTAATAACTATCATAATTTAATTAAATACAAGATTTTAGATTTTATTAAATTTAATAACACTGATAAGTGTTTATATCAAAATATCAGCATTTATTTTGCTCTCGAGGAAACATATGTTATTTTCTTTTATGTTATGGCAACTAGCCCAAGGATTGGATTATGATTTAAAATGTTCTTGGAAATTTAAATAAAATATTTTAATATATCTGAAATATTAAATTAAACAAAAAACAGATATATTTTGGTTTTAAATAACTAAATACTGCAATCTTCCCCATTTATGACATCTTCTTTTAACATTAAAACTGTATAGTGAAGATGAAAATTTCTTATTTTCAATATTTTTTTACTAAGCATATAATTTGTTCATAAAAAATAAATTGGACTAAGTGAATTAACAGAAAGGTTTTTTTTTATGATCTTATTTTCTAGAAATTTAAACTTTGTCATATTATTTTTCAATCAAGAAATAGTAACTTATTTACTTTTAATGTGACCCTTTACTGATTAAAAAAAAAAAAAATTCTTTTTTATTATGTCACTTTCAGAGTTAATTTCATAAATTCAAGGAAGCATTGATATCTCAAATCAACATAGTAAATCTCCAATTTTTTTTTTTTTTTCCTCATGTTTCTTTTAAATTTTTTTACTATTTGCAAAACAAAATAAAAAATGAGGAAATATATTTTTTTACTTTAATATTTGCTGCAATGCAATACTTTCAATATTTGTTGCAATTTGCATAACAATATAAAGAGATAAATATTAGAAAAATATAATTTATTCAAAAAAATAATTTTTTGTCTTTTTACGAAATAAAGAATCTCCAAATCTTTTATTATAATAGAATCCCTTTTATTTTATAACAAATTTTTAATTATCATTTGAAATATTTAGTTGCACTTATCTGCATTACTGTTGATCATTGATTTGGCACTGATCTGTAAAAAATGAAGGAATTTAATAAGATTGAAAAAAAAAAAAAAATTTTTTTTTGTTATAGTTTTCAACACAACTAATAATTTAAAATCCTAGTAATGAATCTAACACAATTCAGTTTCTAATAAAGAATTTTTTTTTTTTTGTAATTCTACAATCATTTAAGTAAAAAATTGTTCTTTTACTTTCTTCAAATATGTAATATAACATATTTTTTTTTTAAAAATTGTATTTTAACTAACTTGAAATAAAATGCATAAATTCTCGAGTATCATAGCTTGATTTTAAACATTCTAATTCATCAGAAAATGAAATTTCCATAATATTACAATTGAAGAAACTTTATTAATAAATTGAAAATATCAAATTTTAGTAGAGATTAGTTTTAAATAGGCTCATGTTGACAAATGAAACATGACTTGACTAGGTGCTTTGAGATTTATTCTCGCAGCTAATGAAATATAAAAATAAATAAACAAGAAACCACGTTTAAAAACAATTTAATGAATTTTAGAAAATGGTTGCCATATTCGACAGTATTAGTATTTTCGGATTCAATAATTTTGTATTTTCTATCATCAGCACTGCTATGGCTTAATTTCTACATTATTAAAATTAAAAATTAATTTTATTTCGTCTAAGTTTATTATTGCCACATGAAAATTCATTTCGCTTACACACGACAGCTTTGACATCTTTCAAAAGATTTTTCTGTTTTTGTTTTATAATTATCTTTATTTTAATAAAATTTGAGACAGGAAAAATATACTAACATTGTTTTCAATTAAATAGAAAACAAATAATATCGTGCATAAATTCTTAATAATAAAGTCATATTAAAAAAATAAGTTGGCATCATATAACTAGATCTTTCAGAACTTAGTGCGCAAAAATACTCCCAAGAAATATCCAATCAAATTGCTGCTTTAGCATCGTATACTAAGCAACCCTATAAACGTCACTAACACTAACTTACTTTGCTGGCAGGGAGAGAACTGAGCCAAACTCGTTTGGCGATATTCTTTAAATGAGCAATAGTAGTATTGGATCACTTATCAAAAATTACTCAGAAAAATTATTTTCTGAGTAATTCATGAGGTTTTTAAATGATTGAAATTAAATAGAAAACTAGATTAAGTTTATCTTAGTTATCAAATCATTAAGAGAAGAAAGAATATTTTTATTGAAAACGGTTTTACAATTAGTTTGAAATTCTCTCGTATTTGTATATTTAAAAATACATATTTGCTAATCTTAAATAAATAAAGGGAATTTTTTTTTGTTCTTTTATAATTTACGTAAATAATCATAATTATAAATTCTAATTATTTGTCTAAATTCCAGAAGAATAAATTAGCTATCAGCAATGAAAAAAGAAATAATATTTTTAAAATGAAATAAAGTTATTGCGATTAACTATTTATAATAATTTTGTTTACTCTATTTAATTTTGCAAGAAAAATTACGTAAAAAAAATAGAAAAAAATATAAATTTGTGAATTGAAATGCCTATCAATATATATTAAAATATTCCTGTTATTTCAATATATTTAAGATGTTAATTTAAAAATTTCTCAAATTTTCAATTTTTCATCTAAAATTGAAATTTTAGAGCAGAATATGTTTATCCAATTTTATTTAAATTGAACGAAAGTATGTGAATTTATTTTCTTCTTCAATATTGCCATCAGCAATTTTTAACGTTTGTTATGATTTTGCGTTAATTTTCATCATTTTGATCTTCTTTTTGTATATTTGTTATATTTAGATAATATTGAAACAACATCGTCTATGAAATCTAAGTGTTCAAAGAGTAGTGGTAAAGAGTAGTATTTCCATCTAATTCTACTTTTCTTATTTGATGAGGTATTTCTTAAAATTCAATCAATTCAATTATGAACAAGAAGACTGACAACATGCATTCCTACAGTCTCTACATAATTACTCTACCTAGAGTTAAAAGTCAGTCAAAATATCTTATACTTCTGCGCTTGATTTGCTGTTGCGGTATAGATCGCTGATTATCTTAATAAATTTTGGGAGTAATTAATAGTTCTTTAATATTTCCCACAATCTATATCTGTACGCTGAGTCAAAGGCTAAAGTCGATGAAATTCAGATAGACCGAAGAATGGAATTCAAGACTTTGCTCAATGCTATTCCTCAATATAAAAATGAGTTGTATTGTGCTTTTTCCTCTTCAAAAGTCAGTCTGTTCTTCCCGGATGTGTTTGTCAATTTTATCCCTTATACGATTTAATAGTACTTTGGAAAAAAATATTTTAGGGAATAGATAGTAAACTAATGCCTCTCCATTTAGCACATTTAATTGGGTCTCATTTCTTTTGAATTTAGACTATAATAGCTTCCATCCACTCCTTGGGTACTTGCTTCTTTTCTTATCAATCTCAATATCAGCTGTTAGCATTTCTGGAACTTTGCAGTAATTTACAGCAGCCTTCTTTTTATTTTACTGTTCTCAGAACAGATTTTATTTCCTCAGGGAAATCTTTACTGTGGAAATATTTAGCTCAATATCCTAATTTTCCGTGACATCTAAAAGATAATGGATGTTTTTGAACTTGTTCGATGTTCAAGTTTGTTCTAAGGGCTTTTTCCAACGATTTTTAATATCTGTTTTAGTTATAAGTAATTTACCGTTCTTGTCCCTAATTGCATTCGTTATTGGCCTTTTTTAAAATCTTGTATGAGCCTTATATCTTTATACAGTCCGTTAACTTCTCCTATATCTGCTGCAGTGAGCGTTTTCTCTGCAATTTCAGAATAAAATAATCTCTTATCCTCTCAATTGACTTTTCTAACATGCTAATTGAAGTCAGAATAATTACTTGGAAAATATTCGGCAATCTTTTTTGATCTTGTACAGTTGATTTTCATTTTCATTTTTCTTCTTTTTCAGTGAGATTTTATATTTTACCCGTTATCCATTCTTTATCATGTCTCTTACGTTTTTTACCCAATATCATATTGTTATTGTCAATCTCCTTGAATTTTCTCCACTTGCTTCTGATTTTTCCTTCATCGTCATGTATTTTCCACTTATCTCCTATTTCTTTAAATACTTTAAATCGATTCATCAATTAATTGAAACTTTTCCCTGCCTCTCTCTCTCTCTTAATCTAACTACATCAGAATAGATTCTTCTATTTGCTTTTATTCTTCTTTCTCTTCTGCTATTTTAGTTTCATAGTAGATAATACAAGAGAATTCTCTTGTGGTGTTGTGAATATCTTTTTGTGCTTAAATATATTGCTTTCAATCACACTGTTAAGCTCACAGAAAGCAACAAAAAAATTTCACCATTTTCATTTCTCTGCCTGATGGTTTCATTTCCCACTGGCCTTACTTCTGTATCTTTTTTCCAGTCTTTTCTATTAGGTTTCTCATTAGAATAAGCATATCATGTTTTTGATATTTTTTCTAATACACTCTGTAATTGTTCGTAGAAACTATCAATTTCCTCACTTTCTTTTGCCATTTGTGGTGACATAAACCTGAATAATTGAAAGTTTTAGAAATGTAGAATAGAATCTTGCCTGTATGATTCTCTCGCTAACAGATTTCAATTAATAAGAAACCTTTCGGTTTCTTGAGACATGATAATTCCTGACTCTTCTTTTATGTTTATTTCCATATCGGAATATAGAATAATTTATTTGTTCTTTGTCTTAAATCTGCTGAATCCAGTCCATCTCACTTCAGATACTCCAAGAATGTATAATCTATATCTCTTCCATTTCTTATCTCTTCTCCATCAAAACTTCCCTTGTCTTTCCACACTGTACATCATTCTGGTATTCCATGTTTTCCAACTCTTAACTTCTGTTTGGACGTTATCAACATCTTTTCTGAGACAAAGCCCCCTAGAGCATTCCCCTTGTCGCATTATAACTGCACTACACTCTCATTTAGTGGATTCATATAGTTGCAAGAGACCAGGTCTGTCGGCAGGTTTTCATTCTATACGCTTTCAGTTTCAGTAATTAATTGTGTTTTTATGGGGTAGGGTGCCTTGATCCTACGCTCCCCTCTTATCTTTTATCTGGGCTTGGAATCAATCAATACAGAAGCTAATAAAATAACAAAAAAAAAAAAAAATTTCGAATCTTAATTACTATATATTTTTTTTTTTTTCTAATAGTAACTCAAGGCTTCAGTATTTTTTAATCAGCGAATGAACGTTTTATTTCAAAGCGCGAATATTGCCAAATATAACACTCCTATTTTCCTTGAAATCATCAACGAAATACTGCAATTTGATTGGAGTTTCCATCTGTAGTGCTTTAGCTCTCTAAGATGTTGTGCACATAACTTGATATACAACACGCACATGTTTTTGTATTTAGCCGCTAAATTTGCTGCATGTTACTGGATATGTTAATGGTGTAGAATGTAAACAAGTTTAACCACGTCATTTTTATTGATTTTAGAATTTTCAATCATAATTGTTTTATGTCTCGCTAAAGGAATTTTTTGGCATTAGAATTAATTACAGGCTTATTATTTAATCTTAAATATGCGTGAACTTCGTGATATTCAAAAACCTGATTTTGGTATTCCTAAGGATGAACAATATAAGGTAAGAATGTTAATTTTAATTTGTCCTTCCAATATATATTTTCTCATAATGTTGTCGAACTAATAAAGTATCTAAAGTTACGAATTTTTAAAATTATTGTAGATTAAATATTTAACTTTTAATTTCTCCAAGCTATTCATCATTTGTCCTATGAGCACGATTGTGTGCACATAGCATGCATTTACACCAATTAGGCATCGTTAACATAGAAAAACAAACATTACAACCAATCTACAATCCTTTAAGGAATAATGGGCAATGAATATTAAGTGCATTCACTATGTTGCTACAATTAAATTCACATAGTGATAGTACATGTCTACCCACATAAACAAACATTTCCATTCTCCTCTGCCGGCAATGAACTTTAGCCCACAAATGTTTTGCCTAGCTGTTCACAACATTTGCCCTTTTAGAAATTTAGATACATTCTTACCTTTTTCCATATTCTATGAAATATAAAAACAGTGCCCCAAGAGCATTTATTTATTGCTCCAAAGTCTATTCTTTCTTACAGACTACATCTGCAGAATAGGCAAGTAGTTTGAATAATTGAAACAAATATAATTGTTTGATTATATTTTCTTTATATATTTTCATCTGCTTTTATCTTTTTATCATAATTGTATTATCTTGTGTCAGTAATTTATGTTTTACATTGATGTATTAGCTCTACAATGATTATTAAGCACAGTTATTTAAAAATTTTAGGTCTTGCTTGATGCAACTGCTGCTCATGTTGATTCTTTCAATTTTGTACTTAAAGAAGGTCTCCATTGGATGATTCAGGTAACATTTTAAAATGTTTCTAACTGCAGAATTGTATTTTTTATATAAAGATATTATGTTGTATAACTCTAATCAAATTTTATCCTATAGATACTCTTGCCTTATGAATTACGCAATTATTTCTTGATTCTAATTATAATCTAGTATATTGTATGTTGGAAATTTTATTGCGTGAAAGTTCTTGTTTTGCTAAATTTACAAAATTATTTAGTATTTTTATTCAGTTTTCTAATTAAAATAGTTTAAAACTCACAAAATAAAATGTCTATGATTTTCTTTTATGTAAAATATCATAAATAATTTTTAAAAATAAATAGCCAGTACATAAAATTTTTAGTATAAAAGTATGTTTAGTGACAAAATTGTTCAATAAATTAATATTGTATTTCATTTTATTATAAATTTACTCAAAATGAATAAATTTTTTTTACATTTTAATACTTTAGTTCTTTGTTGATTTGATTAAAATAGTACAAAAATGAGAAAGCACTTCATTGCTGAAAATTTGCCTTGTAATTCAACCATTAAATAACACTGTTCTTTATTGGCTATTATTTGAAACTATTTGCCACATTAATGTAATTATTTACTGTGCATGTTTGATCTTTCTATATTTTTATAGCAAATAAATAATTGTGGCTTGAATTAAGTAATTGAAGAAAAACCTTTTCAATAAAAAATATTTTATATCAAGGAATTTCAAATTAAGTTTTGTTCAGTTGTTTCATTCAGCTTTTGAGTTTTTATTAATTAACTTATATATTTTCTAACTCTGATCTTTTAATCTTTACTTAAGAGTTTTTTAAAAATTCTAATATTTTTTTTTAAAAACATTTTGTTCTTTAATTAACGATCTTATAGATTACAAAAATATAAATATATTTTACAGAGCATTCCTCCATTAGAAATGTGTCTTCCAAATGGAGATCGTGTTCAAGTGCAGCTAAGAGTAAGTTTGATAAATTATTATTATTCTTATAAATATGCAAGTGTCATCTCTCTTGATACATTTTATTTATTTTTGTATTCTTTATGTAATTAATTTTATAGTGATTATATTAACTAATGCATATTTTAAATGCTATACAATTTGAAGTTTAAAAAATTATCGTAAATAAACATTTTTTAGAAATAATATTAACATATAAACACTGTTTAACCTACTTTGTGGCTACAATGTTTTCTAAGTACATTCTTCATATTTATCACCTCTTCAAATGGAAATCAGTTCATAGTCTTAGCTTTCCTTTTGCTCATGTGCCCATTAAAATGTCAGAGGTGTTTATTTTTCTGTATCGCTCTATGTTTTTTTTTTTTACTTACTTTTATAATGCTGAACTAATATGTAAAAAAATAAGAAATTAAAAATACAAATTATAATTATATCTAAAAATTTTAGCTGTTCTGATTTCATGATGTAAATTAAAAAAGAAATGAATGCAGAATAGCTTCATAGTTTCTTTCTCTGCAGACTACACATATTGGGTAAAACTATTAACAGCTCAACTAACTCAGATAGAAAAGAAAGCATGAAAATGTCAGTGGTAAAATAATTTCTCCAAATGTCAGGGGCTTAATTCCAGTGCTTTATCCACAGAACAGCATAGCTAGTTAGCCTTGTCCAATTAGTTGAGTACATAAGTTAGTGATAACATTTTTTCAAAAAGTTGTTAGTTGTTACTTTTATTGAAAAGTGTATAATAAACATCAAGCTGAAGTATTTAAAATATTATGAAATGTTTTCTAGTTCAATACATACTTTAAAAATTTATCTCAGTAATATTAATAATAAATAAAATATTATTTTTAAATATTTGCTGTTTTATTTAATTGCTACTTGTTTATTTCTAGAATTGCCAGATAGAAAAGCCTAGAATAAAGCAAGGCACTAATGCTAAAACATTTAAAGTTTACCCTGCGGAGGTAAAAAAAAAATTTTCATTCTAAATATGTCAATTATCAAATGTTAAAATAACCAAAATTTGTGAGTTCATGTATGTATGTATATATATATATAAATAATATAATATTACAAATGAAGCATACCTTTTTATTATGTAAATAAGTAAAATTACTTATAAAGTATACTAAGTAAGTAAATGACTGTTTTCCTATGAAACATACTTTTGCTTTTGAGGTATAGTGGAGTAGAAAAAGTGCAGTTAATGAACTTGTTTCTATGCGAAAGGATTATCAAAATGGTACTAAAAATATTTCAAAATAATGTTTGTCTCTACTCTGACTATTAGATCTATCAATAAAAAGCAATAAACTTAACAAAACTTATTAGTGAAGATATCTTTATAATTGGAACTTGGCAAGAGAAAAATTATGAAAACATGTATCATCTTTAAGGTAAAGAAAAACTATTTTGTTAGCAAGGCATTAGTAAATTAAAAATAAATAATCAGACATAATTTCTTGAATATTCATTAAAGAATAATAGAAACAAATAAAATAAAAATTCTGATGGATTTAAATTTTTGAAAAAGCAAGTGGTGGTTCATGATGTTATGATTGTGAAACACAAGATTAATTAGAAAAATAAAAATTCTTGATAATTAAAAATTTTTTTGCTTAATATTTTTGTACCAAATATGAATTAAATAATTTAAAAATACATTTTCAAATATTGGAAATTGTTACATGTATACAGAAAACCATAATCAAGAAATTTAAATTCAAATTTGCACAATCAGTAAAGTTTTTAGTACTATAATTTATTGCTAGGGAGTTTTATTTTATATACACTGTTGACTCCACAGCCTTAAATAAAGGTGGTATTAAAAACATGTTTTAAAGGTAGTGTTATTATCTTTAAAATGAGCTTTATTGATGTATTTTATATTACTTTTGAAAAAGTCAATTTTGTATATTTAGAGAAAGAAAAAAATCCATGAAAATCTGAAATATTTAGCCATAGTTTTATTTTTGTAATGTACTGGGATTTTACTCCACCTGACCTTAGGAAGTAAAGATTAATATAGAATCTATAAATTGTGTTGATTGTTTAATTTTAATAGTGATTGCGTGTTAGAGTTAAATTTAAATTTTTCTACATTACACTGTTTTCTTCTTTTAGTGTCGGAGTCGTTGTGTAACTTACAAAGGGCCATTGCAATTAACAATATCTTGGGCTTTAAATGGAGTTATTCAAGATGTTATTGAAAAAACTATGGGGGAAGTACCTATTATGGTAAAAGTAAGATAAATTTGTTACTAAATCATCAAAAATATATTATGATCTCAAAAATATGCATAAACATGAAGTTGAAATGGTATGTTTTATGTTTACTATTTATTGTATATTAAATGGAGCTATTAATTTTTCTCGTATGTTTATTAATACAATAAATTTTTACACAATACAATTTTTAAACTGTAGTTGAAAAAATTGAACAATAAATAATGCATTTATTGTTCAATTTTTTCAACTACAGTTTAAAATTCTAAAGTAAGTTCAATAATCCATTTATTCATTTTAGTTTTTGTCAATCAACATCTATATTTATAAACACCATGTATGTTTAAAGTTTAAATCATATACTGTGTTACTCTTTACATAACTTATATAAAGATAACATATATACATCTTAGCACGAGGTATATTACAGTATAATGCTTATAATATAATTTATTTTATGTCAAATGAATTGATAGTTCAAATGCAAAAAAAAAAAGGGGAAACCATATTTTGTATAAAAGTAAAATACCATAAATAAATAAAATGTATATCTGAAAAAAATTTAATTTTCTTTATAATTGCATATAAAATTACTTTGTTCTTAAATTATTCAGATTCTAAATCTATATTAATCAACTCTAAATCTACATAATGAACTGACTTTTAAGAAATAGAATACTGATTCTGTTTTTAGATTATATTGTAGAGATTAATTATTTGATATTAGATCTCTTAATCTAAACTGACCAATACAATAAAAATAACTTAATCATTTTCTCATTATCTCCTTTATAAATTTTTTTTTTCATGCAGTTCTTTTCTCATGATCTGTATTATTATATTGGCGTCACTTCTATTAATTTCTTGTAATTTTAATACATATATTAAATATTTTCGTATTTTTTAAGAATATATAGAATTTTATTACAATTTAAATTTATAATTTTATCCTTGAAATGTAACAATTTTTTGCTAATTTATTTTAATGGAAATTAAGTTATTTCTAGCCAATGTAAGTGGAAGAACTATTTATCTATGTTTACTGAATTTAATTTCCAATTTTGTTTCATTTGATTTTATCATTTAAATTGTATTATATTTTTCCTTCTACAGTCTGAAGCTTGTAATTTAAGCAACATGACTCCAAAACAACTGGTTGCTGTTGGTGAAGAAGAGAATGTATGTTTACATATCTTATTATATCTGCATATTTTGGAACAATACAATATTTAAATATGAAAAAAAAAAAAGATTTTATCAATAGTTAAAAAACTAAATATTAAATGTAACATTTATTGAGGATTGTAATCATTGATTTATTTTATAAAGTTTTCTTTATCGGATAAATATTTTATTAATTAAAATATCATACAATAAAAAAAATTAATTTTTATTTAATCAGACTGTAAGCATGTATTTCATTAAAATTTACAAATTAAAATGATATGGAAAAAAAATCAATGTTTTTCAATAAATGAAATAAAAAAAATTGTTGCACTCTTCCTTGAAGCATTTATTCTGCTTTTGCTTGAATAGGTTGTGAGTGTGTGTGTGTGTGAGAGAGATTTTTAATAGGTAAAAAAATTGATTTTTTTCTGGTGATTACCATTGAAATTTATACCAATTTAAATCTCCATGTAAGTCGATTTTTACTATTGTGAAAACATTTATGTGGAATTTTACCATTTTTTGAAGTGTTTTAAAAGTATTAAATATTTTTCAACTTTTTGTTACGGTTATTTTTATTTATAAATTCTAACTACTATGTAAATTTATATATTTAAAATAACTGAAATATTGTAACTTGCAGGAATTTGGAGGTTATTTTATTATTAATGGTCTTGAAAAAGTGATAAGGTTATTAATTGCTAAAAGGAGAAATTATGTAAGTAAACATTTGTCATTCATAGTATATATTATTAATTTTTTAAAGTTGAGAAATACATATGAAATTAAAGTTGTTTAATTACAATAAATAAGATAATTTTTATTTTGTTGGCATTAGTAAACATCATTATTTTCCTATATTATTTCATTATTTATTTATCCTAACTAATTCTTTTATTTGTGAATGTAATATGTTTTTATTCATATAGAAAATAAATTTGAATTATATTCAATCTACTTTAAACATTGTTATAAATATTTTGATTATGAAATTGTTCTTTTGGGCATAACAATTAACTGAATGTGATATATATGGAAGTTTTTTTTTTTCTATAAAAAAAAAAGTAATTGAACTTTTTCTCTTAAAAGCATATGTGATTCATAAAGAATCATTATAACTCATAATTTATTTTTTTAGCGTTAAAGGAAAGAACAAAAAAACATTAGGAATTTTTCTTACTATAGATATGTGCTAGAATAGTTAAAAATAAATTAGTATTATTTTAGTGTTTCTCTAATAAATATAGCAAATATACATTAAATAAGTATTGTTTATGTAAAACATTACCTATCTAATTTATAGCAACTGTAATGTAATTTTCTGTTATTTAGTAGTATATATATTTTTTTAATTCATGTATTTTTTCATCTTATGAGAGATTTATTATTTCGATTTTTTATTGCCAAGAATTTCATAAAATATAAAAATACATAATTTTTAGCCTATAGCCATGTTGAGTAGTTCATGGAAGAAAAGAGGAGACTTATTTACAGAATTTGGAGTGTTAGTTAGAAGTGTTCGGAAGGACCAGTCAGGCACAGTATGCATTAATTTCATTTTTTTACTATCCCTTCTGTATATAGTATATATCAAACTTATAATATCACTTTTTAAACTTTATACAAACTGAAAAATATTTACAAGACACTTTTGATTTAAATTTTTGTTTTAAATAAATTTATTGTATAAATTTTTAAAAAATTATCAAAATTTTTCCAACTTGTTCCCATACAATTTATAGATATTGTAAAATTATATCAATTATTCATACAATATTCATAAAGTACATTGTGTTAAAATTATTGATTTATATGGATTTCTGCATTATGCGGTATAACTGTTTGACTTTATTACTTTACAAATTTATAATTCTTTCTGTTTACACATGCTTAAGAGAATATTCTTTTATATATATTTTTATTTTTAGAGCAAAAATATATTAAATCGCAAATCACCAAAATAATAATTTTTTTCCAAGGCTTTGGTTAATTTCAACTTCTTAATAAGCAAAAATAACATGAATTTTTGCAAAAATTATTAAAACTGTACAATAATAGTCCCTAAATTATGATCTTTAGAATGCTGTTGTTCTATGGTGTTCAAGTGTTTCTGGGGGGAAAAAAATTTCTTGTAAATTTGTAGTTAAGTGTATTTTAAACATGCTAAAAAAATAGTGCTCTGTTTTTATTAGTATAAATTTTTCAATTGTCAATTTCAAAGTAAACAGACAAATATACAAACATTAATACGCAACAATGTCTATTTTATTATTAAAAGTCAACTTGATACATATAATGGATTTATTTTGTTGAATTAAGTTTATTTTCTTATTTATAAGTGTTACTCTGGTGTTTTTAGAATTTGAAAGAAGTTTTGTTTGAATTGGAAAGAATGAATTATTATTTTATTAATTGAAAATCACATTTATTATTAATATTTAATTGTACTAAAATACATTTCATATTATTATTTTATTGAAATTAAAAGAACTGTCATTCAAAAATTTCTGAACTGATTTTTGTTTATCTGAAAAGTATCCCAATTAGTCAAAACTAACAATTGGTGATATTAAATTAATTGAATGATTGATTGAATTTCATATATATTCTTAAATTAAATTGGTATTATTACAATGAATTTATAAAGATGACTTGTTTTCAGAGTGACTTTTATGGTGTTGAGATACATATATTTCTTTTCTGTTTCAAATTAAGTGTAACCTGAAAATGAATGTAGATCTAATTTATTATATTTAATAATTTTTTTTTTAATTTTCCTAGTTCAATTCAGAATTCTCTGGTTTCTTTATTTAAAACTTCTTCTTTCTCTTCATTTGAAACAATTTCATTTTTTAACAGAATATTTGTGAATTTGAATAATAAAAAAAATTACTATTATCCTTATTACTAAGAGACTAGATTTTAACATTTTTTAATAACATGTCATTATTCTGGTGTTGTATATTGTGTTTGATTAATTATTTTATGGATCATTAATTTATAATTAATATTTTAAAAAAGAATGTCTAGCATAGTCTATAAAGTCTGTCATTTCATAATTCTATGAAGATTTTTTTCACTTGTTAATTATTTAATATTTTCATAATGGTTGTATGAATATTTTTTTTTTATATTCCAGTAAAAGTAATGCAACTTTTGAAATATTTTTTTGTCTTAATGCTTGTTATGACATTCATTAGTAAGGCTAAAGCTAAAAATCTATATTATATTTCAAAAACAGAATTTCTAGATGCATTAAAAAAATATTGGTATTAAATATGGTAGTTTTTTTTTTCCCCATGTAGAATAATGTCATGCATTATCTGTCTGATGGAACTGCAAAATTAATGCTTACTTACAAGCGAGAGATGTTCGTAATTCCTGTCATGATAATACTGAGGGCTCTTGTGACTCATGTGGGCTTTCATATTTACCAGCAATTGATTAAAGGAAAAGAAAAAGATACTTATTATCAAGGGTATATTTTCTTTTGTTAAAAACTGTATTTTACATTTCAATTTATATAAAAAATGTATTTTATGAAAAATTTTTATTTATGATTTCTTTTTAAATATTGTATTTTTTAAATTATAAATGAAGAAAAAATAATACTTAATTTTGTTTGCATAAAATTTTTAAACCATTTATTGTTTGCTTGATAATTTTTGTTTGTTATATAAATTATGAAATCTTCAAAAATAATAATTTTAAACAACTGTATTAATTAATGATTTTGATTTGTAGTTGTATTCAAAGCATGATGCGGAAAATATCTTCAGAAGGCATAAATTTTAAAGAGCAGGCCTTGAATTATCTAGGCGAGAAATTTGCTGTAAAACTGGATCTACCATCTTGGTATACTCCTATTGAAATTGGACAATTTTTAATTGAGTATGTAGTAAATATAATTGAATTTTTTTTTTTCCTTTTTTTTAGTTATGTAAATTAGATAATCTCTTGATGCTAATCGTATCTTCAGAGTAAACTAATTTTGTCAATGAATACAAAACTGAGGTTGATCTAATTATAATTTATAAGAAAAAAGTATTTTTTGTTATTTAAGCTTAGAATAATTTATTTGAAGTATTAATTAATTTTAAGAAATAAATTTTTCATTCAAATAATTTTTTGAGTTACATTGTCAGAATTATAAGAAATAATAAGTAATATTGTTAAATATTTCTTGATTTTAATGAATTCATTTTGTTTTAGCCAGTGCATTTGCATTCATTTGAATACTGGAGAAGAAAAATTTGATTTTCTTGTGTGAGTTAATTTATTCAATTTAAATATCTTTATGCATTTAAATCCATTTTATTTACAAGTAGATTTTTCTATTTTAGCTTTTTATTTAATGAAAATATTTTAATTAGTTATACGTGATGCTTCCTTTTTCTGGATTTTTTAGTTGGTCATCCTATTTTTTATATTTAACATATTTCAAGATTTTCTAACAATGAATAATCTTTTTTTTTTTTTTTTTTTTTTTTTTTTTATGAAAACAGTATGAATCTAATGAAACAAATTAAATTATTCATTTTTTTTTTTTTTTTTTTTTTTTATATTTGTCTATATTCGTTTATTTCTCTTTTTATCTATATTCATTAGGTCTTGTGAAACTTTTTAAAGAATGTTTTTTTTTTTTACCATTGTCTTTCAAATTAAGTACACAAATAAATTTATTAACCGATCTTTACTATATTTAAAAATTTCTGTGTAGGAGTTCTAATGCATCTTTCAGCATATAATTCGCCCTATTGTCACTTGGCATTAGCTTTTTATTAAAAAGGCATTTTAAAAATATAAATATAGAAAGAGTATTTAAAAAAATTTCATGTTTTTGCAAGACAGCTTTTATTTGCTGAACTTATGTATTTTATATGCTTCTATGTATTGTACTTTGAATAAATTGTGATTTTTTATCATTCTTTATAAATTTGATATAAAGAATTTGTTGCTTTTCAAACATAAGTTTACAAATTTATATTTAACAATAATATTGCTCTTATTTTAAGTCTAATGATACAAAAGCTGTATGCTGTTGTAAAAAATGAATGTATTATTGAGTCTGTAGATGATCCTATGAATCAAGAAATATTAACTCCTGGCAGTCTTTATCTCATTATACTTAAGGTATGTATATTATGAAAATTATTAATAAAAATTTCTTTGAACTATTATTATCTGATGACTTGATTTGAAAAGGTGCTTTCAGATTTATGCTCATATAAACTTATTATCTAATTAATTAATTTTTGAAAAATGTGAAATAAATAATATACATCTATATAATGTACATTTGAGATGATATCTTTAATTTAATCATTATCTTTCATTATTTGTTGAATTCTTATTAATTTTGAGGATATTTTTCACTTTTATCACATTTGATATTGATTTTTATATGATAGCATACATGTTTTTTTCTATAAATATTTTTCTTGCCTATATTTTTTTTTAACTTTTAAAAATGTTTAAATTAGTAATAAGTTTTTGATATATATATATGTTTAAACTGATCATTCCTGTGTTATTAAAAATTACTTTTGCTAGAATATTATAACACTTGCCTTTCAACATGTTTGAGTTTTAGGGGCTAAAAATATTTTAAAACTATGAATTAGATTAAATTTGGTTTTTGGCTGTTCTTCACGTGGGTCATCTTCGAGGGATGTGCGACCACGTTCAAATTCAGCTGCCCACTTTTTAACTGTTGACATGGAAGGAGCAGAGTCCCCATAAACTTTTGTCAACTTCAGATGAATTTCCGTAGGGGGTTAATCCATCCAAAATGAAGAATTTTATGACCGCGCGATATTCAAGCTTATCCTTTTTAATGAAAAACATGCAAGACGTCTAATGCAAAAATTCGTGTAAACAAATTAATTGAGAAAACAAGTTGAAACTTGTCATACGAATTAATGACATGTGCACCCAGGCAGGAAACAAATTTTTGCTGATCTGAGCGTCATCTCTGTGTCATGCCGAGAACTTTTCACCTTACCCTCATAGAATGAGTTTTTCACCATTCAGCGATTGGAAAAGAACAGAAAAAAAATTTTAGTGTAGGAGGGCATCAAAAGATTACTTCAATTTAGCAAGCAATCCAAGTCACAGAAACCAATCAAAATATTAAAACAACTTTTAAGGCTCTTATCTTCTGTCCCAAATGTTGATTGTTTTATTAGATTGTTTCTAGCTTTGCACCTTCTCCTGTTTAACTACAATAGCTATCTTAGAAAATTATATAGGAAAAAAAGTTTTTGGACAATTATGTTACAACTTGTATAATATGAAAAGGGATTTTCAATTAATTAACGTTTCATTTTTCTGCCATTTCTCCAACATTTTTCCTCTTAAAAGTAAAATAGTAAATGATGAATTGATGCATCATGTTCTAATACAGATTTATATTGAAAACATGATGAATGAAACATGATGCATTTAATTTGAAAATATAAATAAATTTGATTTTCTTAAAATAAATATTTTAGGATTTTGTTTTTATATGCATATTTATTTTATTTTATAACTTTTTAATAAATATTCTAAAATCACTTTTTTTTTTGCTAAAATGAGATATTAATTAATGTCAGTTATTTTGCAATTTTTGATACTTTCTATTTATATTAAGACTTTCAAAAATGTCAATGTTATTTTGATATTTCTAATTGTTTCATTTGTATTTTGATGTAAATTTTATTTTGTATATGTATGGGTGAATTAAATAATAACAAAGAAACAAAGAGTTTAATAAAAAATTTTCTGTTAATATTTATTTAATGCACCTGAAAGCATTTAGAAAAACTACTATTTTCAAACTATATATATATAATGTATATGTGTGTCTTTTTTAGGAAAGAATGTATTCTTGGCTGACATCTCTAAGAATATACATTGAAAAGAAATTAAAATCTTCTAAAACTTCAACTCTCACTCACGGTAACTGTGCTATATAGTTTTAGTTTCGTATAATGAATGTAATTGTTTTAACTGCTTTAATGAAAAATTTTTAATATTTAATTATTTGCAACAAATTTTAATATATATTTAATTACTATACTAAGCCTAATACATGTGAAAATAAATTATATGTTTACTAATTAAAGATTTCTAGGGATTATTTATGTGAATTTAAATAATTATAATTTTTGAAAATTTCAACATTAAAAAATAGACTTAATTAAATCTGTTTATTTCAATTATTGCTGAAAACAGTTTAAAAATTTTCATGTGAAATTTTTTATTTGCTTTAAAATATCCCACCAAATTGATATTCAAAAAAAATGATGCAGATTTTAAGATAAGATTTTAAAATAATTAAAATTAAAATTTTTAATTGTTTCATTTATATATGTTCTGTGCAATTTTTCTTATTTTATTATATTGAAATACATAACTTTTAAATGAATAAAAAATTTTATACATTTTGAAAAGAATTACACTAATACAAGTTTTAAATGATTACTTCAAAGTTTTTTTTTTCTCCCAAGGCCCATATAATAAAACTTATCAAACTATATAGGCATTTTTTGGATCAACTTCATGTGACCTTCATTTACTTTATTTTCTTGTCGAATATTGTGAGAAACTACTTTGCACCCATCTTTTAAATATTTGTACCCCATTCAGTATCTTGTCCTACAATTATTTTACATTTAGGTATAAAATATCATCATTATATTTAAGTATAAAATGTGAGCTAATTTGTTTATTTATGCAATTTCTGTTTATTTATAGCTTTAATGAGGGATTGTATTGCTCGCACAATCGATGTATCTCGTCAAATAGAAAATGCTTTAGCAACTGGAAACTTTATACCTCGCTATGAAAATAGTTTGCAGCAAACCACAGGTTTGGCGATCATTGCAGATAAACTAAACTTTTGGCGCTATCTATCACATTTTCGGGCTGTTCATAGAGGTGCATTTTTTGCTCAGACACGAACAACAGCTGTTAGAAAACTTCGGCCTGAAGCATGGGGTAAGTTTTTAGTTTGTTAAAAAAATATTAAAAGATACATTCATAATTTCAGTGAATAAAAATAATTTATCTAAAAGAACTTAATTATCAATAACTAATTTATCGAAAGAAAGAATAAAGAAAAGTTCTTTATTGTAAATGCACATATTTTTGCTATATAGTGAGGTTTATATAGCAAATACAGATAAATAACAGAAGCTTATATATCTATTAAATTAGGGTCTAATTTTTGAAAAATGTAAAAGATTTACTAAAATTAAAGGTATTTATAAATGCAAAGCAAAATTACTTGTTATTTAATGGCATAAAACAAATATTTTTTTGTGATTTTTTTTTTTCCTTCTTACATTTCATAGGTTTTTTGTGTCCAGTACATACTCCAGATGGAGCACCTTGTGGTTTATTAAACCATATGTCTATTACTTGCAAGGTAATTTTCATTTATGTCTAATCTTAGGTTAAAAATTAAAGTGTTTATGCATTAATTGTATGTTTATGCATTAATTGTATGTTAATAGTATGCAAGTATTCATTTTGTTAGAATAAAAGTATTAATTTTAATTTACCTTATTAACAAATAAGAATTAAATCGCCAAATGTTTGTAAGTATTTTATTTAAATGAAATGCCAAATTAATTTTTTATATAGTAATTATCTTAACATTTTCAATATTTGTAATTGTTAATATTATGCTATATTTTTTGTTTATCATTAATGTATAATAAAAATGCCTTATATTCACTCATTGACTTGCATACGTCTTACTTTCAATCAATTAAAAAAATCTGTGATTATTCTAAAGCCTTTATAAAATAAATTAAATTTGTCATTGAACTAGAGAAAAAAGTATAGAAAGTTTAATGAATATTGTAAATTTGCTGTACTATTATTATATTGTTTACTTTTTTAATTGAAGCTATTAATTCAACTAAAAACGTCTTCCCCCCCTCATTGACTCATTGTATTCTGAAAATTTATTAAAGATCTACCAATATGTTAGTATTGATTCATTAAGCATATCTTCTTGGGATAGTTTCATGAACCAAAAGTCATTAATAAAATCAACCAATTATGACTATAATAAAAACAAAACAAAATAAGAATGTTGTAGAGAAAAACCTTTTTACTTTAGTTAAAAGAGATTCTTATATTTCGAATTATTAAAGATGTTAAATTAGCCATAATTATTTTCATCAGAATAAATTTTTGCAGTTTAGAACACTTTAAAATTTTAAATATTTATTATTGGGAAATATTAATTTATTGAACATGTCAATATTTTTGGAATGCTTTTTTATTGATAATATTAATAATAGGAAAGTTTTTAGTTTCCAATCTTTTTTCTAAGTGGATCCATTATTATCTACCTGATATCACTTTGGTGGATGAAATATTTTATTTTACAAAATAATTTATCATTTCACAACAAAAAGGTATATCACAGCATTGTGAAATGCTAATTCTCAAATATTGATTATTTTATTATCTTCATATGCATATTAAATTATCTCTTAATATGCATGCTGCTATTTTCATTCTATTTCAAAGTAATAGAATGTAAATTAATTATTTTTATTTATAATTTCAGGTCGTTAATATTGAACCTGCATCACCTATAAAGGATCATTTATTCCAATTATTTTGTAGGTTTGGAATGATTCCCCTGAGTGATCCTTTATCAGTACAATCAGATTTTTATACAATTTTATTTGATGGTGCAGTGGTTGGCCGAATTTCAGAAAAAATAGCTTTCAGATTTGTGCAAACATTAAGATATTATAAATCACGTGGTGAAAATAAAGTAAGCAGTTTTTATTTATTTTGATTAGTTGTTTTTCATCAAATTAAATGCCTCTTCTTCTTTCAACTAATTTTGTATATGACTTTGTTTAATCTTATATTTAATAGTTTTCTTTAATGCTTAGTTCTAATAAATATATCACACATTAATTTTGTGGATCAAAGTAAAACTGATAGACATATTTTGGGTATTTAAATTTCTAATAAACTTATTTTCAAAATAGAATATTTATCATTGGTAACACAATTTTAAAAAAAAAAAAAATTATATTTCAGTAAACTTAGCATTTTTAAAAAATCTAGACCCAACATTTTTAAAACTTTTTTTTTATATGTGGACTGGTAAAAATTGGAGAAATATTTCACTGATTGGCTGACATCCAGAAACAAAATAAAAGCTAATATATTAATTTAATGTTATAAAAATATAATTTAGTTAGTGCTATATCTATTGTTGTATTAATATTTAAATTTTTGTTATTAAAGTAATTTATCAGTCTTTCTTAATTTATCATTTCACAAATTAACAAATCCAATGTCCAATTAACAAATCTTTTGAAATTAATCTTTCTTTCAAAAACACAGTATTGTTTAAATTTACTAATAATAAGGCAATTAATTTATCATTTATTTTTATATTATATATATATGTGTGTGTCGTTCATTATATTTGGCTAAAAGGATTTTCAGGTAGCATATTTTTAGAATTGATTTAGAAAAAAAAAAAGATCTATTGATTTGTATACAGTGGCTTTAATTTATACCATGGTTTAATATGGATTTTAATTCATATTAAGGATTCTAAGGTTTTTAATGTATAATTTACCATTTATATGTAAGAAATATGGTAAATATTTGTTTTGTGTTTTTAGATTATTTTCTAAAATGAAAAACTCATTACATTAATTGGAATGATATTAACTTTTTTATGTGTGTAATTTTAATTCTAATATTTTATATAGGTTCCTGCTCACATGGAAATCTGTTTCTTTCCCAAAACAAATTACGCCTCTCAATATCCTGGTATTTTTATTTTCACAAATCTGGCTCGTATGGTAAGACCTGTGAAGAACATTTGTACTAAAGAAATTGAGCTTATTGGTACAATGGAACAAGTGTTCATTCATATTGCTTGTAATGAGGAAGATATTAAACAAGGTGTAAGTGAATCTTTCATTGTTTTGTAGTAGAAATTTTAAAGTTCATATGTATTTCTTAATCTAACAGTATGACAAATAGTTTATGATGTCTCTGTCTCTAATATGCTCTGAAAAGTTTTTTTGTGTATTTGTAATGCTTATATACACTCACTGCCAAAATTAAATCTGTAACAAGAAGTACTGCTTTGATTATCTTCTTTTCAGCACCACACTGCTTTCTATTACTATTCTATATTTAGCGTTTGTTAAGGGTTCAGAATTCACTTTAAACTGTAGGTCCTGGTCTATTTAGCCTGAAGTGTGCACAAAATGACAGTAGAGCGACAAACCAAACAAATCTATGTTTAGCATAACCAGCATGCATGCGTTCGACAGCACTCTGTCACTCAGAATCATCATTTCGTGCTTCTAGAAACCATAGAAACACGTCTGTCATGAAAACAAAGCATATTAAAATTCTAAACAGGTTTTATCAGCACTTATGTGCAATTCCTGTAATCCTTCACAATGCTGCTTCTTATACAACTGTCTTTTTATGCATATTTCTCAACAAGAAACTGAGGTTAGCTGATGTATAACATATTTGTATGCATCAATTTAATTCCACAGCAAATTGAAACTTTTCCAATTCAAATTAGCTGCTGGAAAGCAATATTTTTCTGTGCATGCTTAACATTTGGCAGTGAGTTTATTATCTTTTCTCTGTATTTTTAAAGTTTTTATGTATGTGTTTGATTGTGCAGAGGAAGAATTTACATCCAATATCACCAAAATTGGTGGGGATACTTTTATCATAAAACCTAGATCAACTAAAAAAAAAAACTTCGAAATTGAATCGATATTTGTTAAGAAACTACCCAATTAGTTTTTACTCCAATTTGACATTTTTTTTTACGCTGTTGTACTGTTCATAATCTGGCTGATGTATAATAAATAAATAAAACCTACTAACTGGTAAATTGCATTGCCTTTTAACCAATAAAAATGTTCTGATTTAACACTAGATTTTTGTACCACCAAAGAAGTCGCTGTTACTTCCGAAGTATATTGTCAATTCTTTTAGGTTACTGTAGTTAAATTCGAGGAATTCTCCATTGAATGTGCAAAATTTGATAGCCTTATGGAGAAGGCTTTTTTGTGACGTTGGGAGATATAGGCTATGTTAAACATAGAGTAGTAATAGAATACTCTATGGTCCGAAAGAAGGAGATGTGTTCATTCCCAGGATACTTTTAATAACATCTGGTACACTATTTGAATTCAAAAGGCTACAATTCCTGATACGACTTACTTTTGTTATGTTTATAAACAAAGCAGTAGACCAATCACTTAAAATTGCTGGGATTGATTTTGGATCATACTGTTTTAGGCATAGTTAGTTATATGTGCAATGTCTAGAGTTGATTGTGGAAAAAATATATATGCATTTGCAAAAAAAGGATCAAGCTCTAACTGATAAATAAATATAACTACACAATAATTATGTAATTTTTGCTAATTAAAATTATTTTGATAAAAATAAAATGTTTTACATCTTGAATCTAAACATTTTCGAATATATATGTATTGCATCTTTATTTTCCATTCATAATTCTTTAACAAACATTTGTTAGTACCATCTGATGACAATAAAAATAAATATGTTATTTAACTAAATATTACTAACAAGAAATTTTGTAATTTTGTCTACTTGCTAGATAAAATAGTAGAAGTCTATTGGTTTTCTTTGCTATACTTTTTAATATGATATTATATTGGTTTTTTTACTATACTATTGTAAAAACAACCAATTGTACAACCTATTGAATCTTTATTCTCATTAAAGTACAACTTACTGATATCTATGTAGGCAATGAAAAAAGAATCTTACTAGTACTAATTGAGTAGTATCTCGGATGTAAAAGAGCTAATAAGTTTTATTTTCTGAAATTAGGCTATATTTGCTAGTCATACATGTGTTGCGCCTTATTTATTTATTTAGTTAGTTATATATATATTATATATAATTGATATTTTATTTCTTTGTTATTCAACAGAAAACCTTTCATCAAGAAATTGCCGCAACAAATATACTTAGTATTTTAGCTAATCAAATACCTTATTCAGATTTTAATCAGAGTCCTAGGAATATGTATGAATGTCAGGTAAATTTCTTTCCTTTATTTTATTTTATTTATTTATTTTTTATTATTATTAATTTATTAATTATTATTTTTTAGATGGGTAAACAAACTATGGGTACTTCATGTCATGCTCTTCGATACAGATCTGACAACAAATTATACCATATTAGAACACCTCAATCACCTTTAGTGAAGCCTAATATGTATGATTATTACCGAATGGATGATTACCCTATTGGTACTAATGCAATTGTAGCTGTCATGTCAAATACAGTAAGTAAACAAATGCTCAATTTCTAGTAATATATACACTGAAGTGACAAAAGTCATGGAATAGCAATATGCAAATTTTCAGATGGCAGTAGCATCGCGTAGAACAGGTATAAATGCGCAGTTCTTTCGCAGAGCTTTCATTTCTGTTCAAGTTATTCATGTGAAGAGGTTTTGACGTGATGATGACTGCACGACGGGAATTAACAGACTTTGAATGCGGAATGTTAGTTGGAGCTAGACGCATGGGTCATGCCATTTCGGAAATCGTTAGGGAATTCAACATTCCCAGATCGAGTGTGGCGAGAGTATGAAATTTCAGGCATAACATCCCACCATGGACAGCGCAGTGGTCGACCGCCTGCACTTAACGACCGAGACCGGCGACGTCTGCAAGAGTCGTAAATTCTAACAGACAAGCAACACTGCGTCAAATAACCGCAGAAATCAACGTGGGACGTACAAAGGACTTGTCTGTTAGAACTGTGCGGAGAAATTTGGCTTCTTGGGCTAATCCAGCAGAAGACCGACTCGAGTGCCTTTACTGACAGAACGACATCGCTTTGCAGCGACTCTCGTGGGCACGTGAGCATATCGGTTGGTCCCTAGATGAATGGAAAACCGTGGGCTGGTCCGATGAGTCACGATTTCAGTTGGTAAGAGCTGATGGTAGGGTTCGAGTGTGGCGCAGACCCCACGAAGCCATGGACCCAAACTGTCAGCAAGGCACTGTTCAAGCTGGTGGTGGCTCCGTAATGGTGTGGACTGTTTTTTCATGGCATGGACTTGGTCCTCTGTTGCGACTGGACCGAACATTGACTGGAAATGCTTATGTTCAGCTACTTGAGATCACTTGCAGCCATTCATGGACTTCATGTACCCAAACAACGATGGGATTTTTATGGAGGACAATGCGCCATGTCACCGGGCCACAACTGTTCGCGATTGGTTTGAAAAACATTCTGGACAATTCCAACGAATGATCTGGCCACCTAGATCGCCCGACATGAATCCCATCGAGCATTTATGGGACATCATCGAGAGGTCTGTTCGTGCCCAAAATCCTGCACCATCAACGCTTTCACAATTATGGACGTCTATCGAGACAGCATGGCTCAATATTCCTGCAGAAGACTTCCAACGACTTGTTTGAGTCCATGCCACGTCGAGTTGCTGCACTTCGCCGGGCGAAAGGAGGGCCGACACGATATTAAGAGGTATTCCATGACTTTTGTCACTTCAGTGTATTCTGTAATGAAAAAAGTTATATTGAGTTTACAATATTCTGTTTAAAAAAAAAAAAAACCCATTGTTTTAATAATTTTCTGGAAGAATTTAATGTTAGTAGTTTTTTTTATTGTAAACATTACACTTTTTTTTTTTCATTTAATATTTATCACAATTTTTTTTTTGTTAAATAAAATTTACTGAAACATTTAAAATTAAGTCAAGTTACAGTTCAATAGAAATTATTAAGAAAATTGTAATATATTATGAAAGAAGCCTTATTATTAATTTTTAGAAAAAGAGATGTACTATAAAGATGAATCATAAAATGCAATAAGGTAACTTTGAATTAGAAGTTATATTAAAAATACTTTTTTTTAATAGGGTTTTGATATGGAAGATGCTATTGTTTTAAACAAATCCTCAGTAGAAAGAGGGTTTAAACATGGAAGCATATACAAAACTGAAATTATTAATTTGCGAGTAATTGCTGGTGATAGAGGAACTCAGAAATCTTTTGCATTTGGACGAGATAAAGATGGAAAACATTCAAATTTTATTGATGTCGATGGTCTTCCGTATGTTGGTACTAGATTAAAATATGGTGATCCAATTTGTTGGTTAGTATTTTTAAATTTTATTTCTTGTGTAGAACTTTATTCCAATTATTTAAATGCTTAAATTCTTTTTGATAATTTTAAAAAAAACCTATTGGTTTATTATAAATTTGGTATTTACTTTACCCCATTCTAATGTATAACTAAATAAAAAAGGCTTCTAAAAAAATTTCAATGAATGATAACAACAACCTAACGATTTCTATTTTTTATTGTTGTGGGTGAAATTTATTAAATTATATTTTTAATTGTATGAAAGGGTCAATTTTTTTTTGTCTTTTTCACTTGTTTTTAAAAGAATTAACTTAATAAAACCACTTGCTCTTAGCACAGCTTTAGAATGTATAAATTTGATTAATCAAGTAAAAATTAAATAATTTTTTTGCAAAATAAAAACCTAGCATTTCATATTTTTTTAACAGTCTAAGAAAATTTGCAGGGCAGCACATTTCACTGGTGGTCTGCCTCGCCAGATATTGTTATAATTTATTAAAATTTATCATTTTACTTAAAATCATTGTTAGATAAGATGCATGTCAGGAATATTAATAATTATTATAAATAAAAAGAGTTAGATGACTAGTAAAAAAATTTAATGCATTTTTAGTTACTGCAAAAATTTAGCTAAATATTGAGTCTATTATTAAAATGTAATTTCATGGTTTTACATAGCAGTCCCTGCATATCACAACACATATTTGTGATAATTGGTCTTAGTCTCAGCATTTACGTTTTTAAAAATTATCCTTTAAAACATCTGTTTCACAAAAATATTGTAATGAGTTTCCTTGAAAAATTTTTAACAAGAGAATAAATTGTTACACAATTATCTAAAAATTGCTTAATTTCTCAGAAAAACTGTTTTTAAATAAACTTAAATTGTTTATTTTATCAATCACTGTATTGTATTTTTTATTCTGTAATGCATATCTATTAAATTTTATTTTATCTTTAATATCACATGCAATTTTCTTAAAAGCTATATAGATCAGAATACTGGTAGTGCAATATATAAGAAATACAAGTCTCTCGAGGAAGCCTATGTTGAAGATGTAAAACTCTTGGGAAATGATACTGGCACTGATACAAATCAACAAGTTGCCATTAAATATCGAATACCTGTAGGTATCTTTCTTTCTTTTTTTTTTTTTTTTTTTTTTTAATGCATATTTTTTTCTTTACTTTACTTAACTGTTAAATTGCAGGTTTGAAGGAGATTTATTTAATAAATTTAAATGTCACTACTATTGATGCGAGACTGAAATAAATAAATCAGTTTGATATTTTTATAATTATAAATTCTGAGATCATTTTAAGATTATTTAAAGGATTAAAAAATCATTTTCTTGCTATTAATTGTCATTTTATTTAGTTCTAGTGTGTAAAGGACACAAAGATGTCAACTAATTTGAATTCTTGGTAGTTATTTGGGAAAATAACAAAATTCAAATTAATTACATACTACTAAAAAAATATTTTTATAGAAAT
Source organism: Caerostris extrusa (assembly GCA_021605095.1). Classification (NCBI taxonomy): domain Eukaryota; kingdom Metazoa; phylum Arthropoda; class Arachnida; order Araneae; family Araneidae; genus Caerostris; species Caerostris extrusa. The sequence goes on from BPLR01012686.1 coordinate 113,492, forward strand.
TTTAAAAAAGGCCATTGTCTATTGTTATTTCACTTTACATTATAAAAAAAATAATGGCACCATTGTAAGAAGTAGAACGTGTATGCAATTTTTAAGTTTTTTTTTTTTTTTTTTTTTATGTTATCCTATTCAATAACATACACCAATAAGATATTTGAAAGATTTATCCACTTTTTTGCTGCAAGTGAAAGAATTTCTCTGACCAAGTGGCGAAATATTATAAGCAACTAGAAAAACAATAGTTGATTAATAGATTTTAGATTTTTAACTGAGCTCCGGCCAAATTAAATGAATTAAACATTTGCAAGAAGAAAAATGATGATGATGATGCTACTCTTTTTGAATTAGCCGATTTGGCTACATGCACAATTTCCCATGCCATCAGTGGTCGGCCAATTAATAATAATCTATAATGATGTAAATTTTGTAGTTACATTGATGGTCATTTGATTGAAAATAGTGGTGCATGTTTGCTATTTATGCCTCTTCTCCCTGCCATTGACAAGTTAAAAAAAAAAAATTACTGAAAATTCTTCTGAGATATTACTAAAATACATCATTTAATATTGGCATCTTTGTTGGCTCCTAACCTTCTTTTACAATTTTACATTTTACTGTTATCATTACTTTTAAATAATAACTTTATTTTTGAATTAGCGAAACCCTGAAGTTGGCGATAAATTTGCTAGCAGACATGGACAAAAAGGAATATGCAGTATATTGCGTCATATAGAAGATATGCCTTTCACAGCTGATGGGATGACACCGGATATAATCTTCAACCCTCATGGTTTCCCCTCTCGTATGACAATAGGTATATAAATTAATTACACATAATTGTTAAATGTAAAAATTAAGATAAATAAAAAAAAAAAATTTTTAATCAGATTTTTGTTGAAAAGTACGCTTGCTATGTAGAAATTATATTATGATTACTTTTTTCTTATCAGTGTTAAAATAAACTATTTATTAGCATTATCTTTTTAAAAACATTATTTACTTTTTCTTATTGTATGAACTATGTTTTTATAGGTATGATGATTGAAACCATGGCTGGTAAATCTGCTTCTATTAATGGAACAACTTATGATGCCACACCTTTTACATTTTCTGAAAGAAATCCTGCTGTTAATTATTTTGGAGAATGCTTACAAAAAGGTGTGCATAGATTTTATTTCATTATTAAATATTAATATTGTAATCATTCTATTTAGCAGAATAGAGAAAGTGGTAATATTGTAAATTATCTAAAAATATCCTTTGTTAGAAAAAAGAAAATTTTCCCTAATATGATTTATGATTCTAATGATATTTGTAATTTTGTTAAAGCTGGATATGATTATCATGGTACAGAGACAATGTACAGTGGGACAAACGGAGAACAGTTAGAGCTTCACATATTTTTTGGAGTTGTTTATTATCAAAGATTGAGACATATGGTTTCTGATAAATATCAGGTGAACCTATTTGAATATTTATAAATATTGATTATTTCATTTTTGGACTAATAAAGCTTATTAATTTAAATAGTTATGAATTACATCGGTTATAATTTAACTATGATCCTGATTGTATTAATTGTTTTCTTTCTCTTGTGTATTATTTTCTATATTCTTTTTAATAGGAAATAATTAAGTTACAAATTTTTTATTATAATGGTCATAACTTTTAATTATTTGTTGTTAAATTAAGATTTATCATGTGTGTATAAACATTTAATTACATGTTTGTTTTTAATTTATTTTTATCACATGTATTCCACTGTAGGAGAAAATAAACTGAGATTAAAAATGTGGTAAAAATCGCAGTTTTGGGGTCGTTGGTTTGTTTGATGCTAGTTTAGCAGCAAACTAGGTTTCTATCTGGTGTACAACCTTACCACATACGTAGCTTGATTGTCGAAGTAAATTTGAATGAAAACAACTGAATGAAACAACTGTTTTTATGAAAATAAAATGCTGTAAATGGCAATTCATGACTATATATAATTACAAAACAATATTATCGTAATATGTGTATATAATATATATATATATATACATTACACAAAAGTGACTTTTTCGCCGATCTTCATGTAACAATTTAAAGAAAAAAAAATGTTTTTCAAAGGTAAAACTTCTGAAATGAACAAGCTACGCTAGTCGGTGTGATGGAGTAAATAATTCCTACTTGTACAATTTCTCCTTTACATTATAGTAGGGAAATGGAAGAACAGAAAAAGCCCAACCCAGAAGATTTAATAATTATTCTTTTTTCAAATAAAGCAGAGTATGTAAGCAATAGCATCTTAGTTTGGGCAAACTCGCATCTCTATCTCTCGATCTACCATAGGCTTTTTACATTACGTGTCCTGCTCACTTGTCACTCTAGCTTGCTGCTGTGCGTATCATAAAGTTACAGATGCTCATATTTGTTGTACTACATGTTAAGTTGTCAGAACAATAATTATAAATTGCATATATAGATTATATTGCGAGTTAGAAAGAAACAAAAAACAAAAAATTTCGCTACGAATAATAAAAATGTAAACAAACTTACCCAAAAAAAAAAAAATCGTACCTCAAATAACACCTGAATTCTTTTCAAAAATAAAAAACTATTCCTTTTCTCTCAAAAGGTATCGGTGCTAGCACAATCAAAAGTAAAATTCATTTTTAAAGGATGTTAATTAGCAGAAAAATATGACAGGTACAGTATTAAGCATAGCTAAAAAGAAAATAACGCCAAATGGACAAATTTTTTGCGAACTGAACACAAATTTCTTGTGAATTTAGCAACAAGAATAGGGGAATAGCTGTCAAAAACTAATGGAGCTCTAAAGTATGACACAATATGATTAATAAAAAATTTCTAGCAGTTGACTTATTGTCTATTTGGTGCACACAAAAATCATCAAAAAAGAACTAGCTTCTTCTAAACTGCAATTTGGCCAAAAAATGTATATACAGTGGATAAAAGTATTGGCAATTGCCTATAAATGATCATATTTGCTAACAAAGTATGTTTACAAATTTTATTTTAGCATAGCGATTACAGAAGGACAAAAGACAAACAAATATAATGAAATTTTCATTTAAATATTTTTTTAGTCAAAATCTACGAGAAAATCCAAAATTTATATGATAAAAAAAGTATTGGCAAAATTATGAAATTGACAAAATTATGAGCGAAAACAAAATCAGTATATGTTTAGTACTTTTGTATGCATACCTTCTGCATCTATAACAGCTTGCAATCTATTTCTCATAGAGGAAACTAAGGTCTTTGTTGTACTGTTGGGAATTTTGTGCCAATCTTGCAAGAGTAAACGTTTGAGGTCATCTTTACTTGAAATTTTATGTTTCTAGATCCAGCAGGTGCCATAAATTTTCAATTGATTGAGGTGGGGTTTTTAATTGCCGAGGAGCATTGTAGAGCAGCCATTCACGCTTAAGATTCGCTGTATGCTTGGGGTCATTGTCTTGTTGAAAAATGAATGATGTTCCCAAGCCAAGATTTTGGGCACTGATTTTTATGGCGCAAAATGTCAATGTATGTACGTGCTGTCATAATACCATCAATAAAATGCAGGTTGCCAATTCCATTATCTGCCATACAGCCCCAAACTAAGACGCTGCCTCCACCATGTTTTACAGTAGCAGTTAAATGTTGTTTTTCCAATTCAGTTTTGGCCTCCTCCACACATATCGTCGTCCATCACTGCCGAAAATGTTAAACTTTGATTCGTCGGAAAATAACTGTGTTGAAACCTCTTCAGATAAATCAATGTGGGATTTTGCGAAATCTAACCTCTTTTCTTTTTATGTCCGAGATGAATGGTTTCTTTCTAGCTGCCCCCTCCATAATAACTTCTCTCGTGTAAAACATTCTGTACGCTGAAAGTCTTTTGCGAAGTGAAAGCATCATCTCTAGCTATCTGGGGTGCACTTATTTTAGGGTTTTTCTTAACCTTGTTAATAATGACACGTTCTTCTCTTGTAAAAAATATTCAAGGTCGTCTACTTCTAGTCTTATTTTCCGTTGATCATGTTTCCTTGAACTTTTTACAACACTTCTGACAGTAAATAAACTTATATTGAACTGCACTCCTATAGCACGATAAGTTAAACCTTCATTTTTGAGCCTAATAATCGTGTTTTTAACACTAACGTCCAACTCCTTCGATTTCGAAGTCATTTTACTACCTTAATCCAAAATAATGCATAGACACTTTTGAGTAGTTTTGCAGACTTTATACCGGTAGAGTTTCTTATCAGTCGAAACACGTGACTTCAATGTAACAAAATTTGCATAGCAGTTAAAACTTTGCCAATACTTGTTTGACATGCAAATTTTCGTTTTTTGAAAGAAAAAATCGTAGAAAATGCAAATTAAAATAAAATGTTTACTATTTTTATATATATAAGATGTCTTGTATTTAATTATGACAGCTAAAATTGCATACCATTTTATTTATTTGTCAATATGAATAAATTAAGGCAATTGACAATACTTTTTTTACCCACTGTATAACATATAATCCGATTGATATGAAATAGAGACTATTTTCTGCTTCATGAATTGACTTGTTATTGGACATTGACATGTTCCTATGACTGACAATGGACAGTTGAATATATATATATATATATTCCACTATATGGAATAATGGCCAACATTTGCCTTACGATTTGGCAATAGGAATGGAGTTGTTGTATTGTCTACTGTTTTTTATCATTTCATTGATTTAAGCACAAATATTTTGCAAATAAAATATGAATTAATTAATATATGAATTTTTTGCTAGTAAAATATGAATTTCTGCAAAAAGTATATATAATATTTATTTTCAGTATTATGAAAGTGTGTCTAATCACGGTCATTTTTGAATAATTATTCATTTACATTTACTATAACTTAAATCCTATGTAAAGATCATGTTTAAACGTGATAAATTGAAATTGATTGGAAAAGTTTATTTTATTTCATGTGAAATTAATTTTAGGTGAGAACAACAGGTCTAGTTAATCCTTGCACGAAACAGCCTGTAAAAGGTCGTAAACAAGGAGGAGGTGTTAGGTTTGGTGAAATGGAACGTGATGCTTTGCTTGCTCATGGAGCAACTGGACTTATATTAGACAGACTTTTCTTTTGTTCAGATGCTTCAAAGGTAAATTTATTTACAAAAATAATAAATTATTGAGTATGCTCACACACATAAATAATCTTGTCAATTTGTGATTTGATTTTTTTTTTTCTGCATTTTGTATTATGGTTTAATGAATATTTTCAACTTAAAGGAACTGGTCTTGTTAGTTTCATGCTGACAAAATTGATATTTTGTATGCATTTAATGTTTAAAATTGTTAATAATTATAGTATTAAATTTTAAAATACCATGTCTGATGTTGAAATAAAATGAACATTTTAATTCATATAGTTGCAAATTCTTGTTAGATATAGTTAAAAAAACTTTTTATTACATAATTTTTTTCTTTTTTGTTACTATTAAATACTTATTAATAAAAGAAAATATTTAAAATAATTCATTTAAAACCATATTATTTGTAAGTTAATTATGCTGTAGTTGATGCTTATAAATTTTTAATTATAATATTAAATATGAATTTAAAAGAAATTTTAAATTATATTTTATAACTATTAAATTTATATTTTTATTAAAAAAAATATGCGTGTAACTTTTAAATTTTTTTTCAGCAATATGTGTGTATGACGTGTGAAGACCTTCTTTCTCCAATTCCAAGAAAAAAGGAAAAGAATTTTATACGTTTTGATGAATGGATCTGCAAACGTTGTGGTTCAGATAAAAATGTTCATCTAATAGACATTCCTTATGTTTTTCGATATTTATGTACAGAGTTGGCTGCTGTTGGCATAAAAGTCAACCTTAAGCTTGGTGACCTTTGGCCAAATATAAGTGTAAATGATTGTGAAGAATAAATGTAAATAATGTATGCAATAATTATTTAAATGTATGTTTTTTGTTAAAGTAAATGAAATTAATTAAGGAAGATTTATTAATCTTTCATCAAAGTTGATGGTGAGTATTTTATAACAGATGGGAGTTGCAGAGGATGAAAGCTAGTCATATTTTTATGAAAGGGGATCAAGAAAGGATAACTTTGAAAGGAAAAAAAAAAATACCAGGAATTTCATGTAAATTATTTTATGCATTCCCAATTATTTTTTGGTGAAATGACATGCATTATAAACATTTAGAGTTATTGCATTTTAAAAATGATGCTAATTGATTAAAAATATTTTAGAGAATGAATGATTTATTGTACATACTATAAATTAGAATGAATCTTCTTTTCTTTTACAACTTTATTTGCACCTATTTTGAATTTTTCGATGAAAATTTCATTTTTGATTTTAGCATTTTTCATGCAGATATTTTCAATTTTGAAATATAGTACTATCTGACAGAGAGAATGCACATTTTTAGATAATTATGCAAATAGCGTAAAATATGCGACTGTTACATACGTTAACAAGGTAAAAGGAAAATAGATGTCAGATTGGTTAACGATCTGGTCGAGAGAAATCTTTTTTCATCTCGGATATGTAGTCGAATAGATATCTACCCACTGAAGGAAATTTTGATAGACAATTTCTTGGTGGATTTCCGCTTTAAACTACAGATGGTTAACTGGCAGCATTTTGCAAAATGTGCTGTGTCTTAGATGTTACAATATTTTTAAGAACTGCTTTTTGATAATTGATCAAAAGCGACTTGTAATCATGCTGCTTTTTATGAAAAAAAAATAAAAATCATTGACACACAGCCATCAATGTTGAAAAAAAACCCAAACAGAGACACTTTGATGAGTATTCATCCACGAGCCTCGTTTGTGTTTCACCAAGAATCTGAAGGCGATACGGATACAGATAAAATCTTATAATGACTATTGAAATCCATACTGTTTGACAATGGGTTATTATGGTTTGGTGCTGTCGATAGCTGGTCACACCTGGTGAGCATGGAAGCCGCAATAATGGGACAGCAATATGTGGATCAGATGCTGCAGCCAATAGCACTATCTTACTTTCAATAGTTGCAAAAATGTTTCTTTCCAGCAAGATAATGTGTTTGTTTACCTCGAAAATCATCCGCTGGCAAGCTTTGCAAATAAATCACATGCTTCCTTATCCACCATCTTACTAAAATTCACACCGATTGTGCACGTATGAGAAATGACAGGTCCTCTTTTACATAACCATTCATCTCTGAATATAGAATCCTCAAGCTGATTTCTAGTATACTTCGAAAAAGGCATCTCATGTGTTTGGTTGCACTGCATACTGATCACTCTGGATATTGGAAGAATCACTCTCTAGGAAACACATTGCAGAAAATTAAGAAATTCAAGGTGTCTAAATGTCATATGCAGATAGACAACGTGAGCACAAAGCCAGGGATCGAAGTTTTTGTTGGCTAATTTGGAGAATGTTTTGGCCCTCGAACCTAAAAAAAAAAAAAGGTGCCCCGCAGGATAATTGACCGAGTTTTATTGTAATTCGCGACGTATGCAAACGGTGAAATGTATAAGAGCAGTTTGCATCCATCTCTTAAATGAGCTTACAGAAATAATTGTACAAATGATACTCTGGGTGCGTGGTGAATGTATTATATGAAATTTCTCATTTGAATTTAATTACTTGGTTGGGTGCTTTTTACTGTACAATAAAAATATTGAAATATTTTTATTATTTATTTTGTTTTCACACACAGAGATAAGGTTATGGGCCATCCTGTGTAATTGATGGCATATTATGTAACTGAAGGAAAGAGTTTATTCCATTAAGAAAGTAATAAGTAGACTATAAAAAAAAAAGATGACGAAAAGGCATTATTAAAGACGTTCTCTGCAAGTTAAATGACCTAGTACGTAGAAACAATCTAAACAACTTCACACGAGATAGAATGATCGGCAGGCTTGAGGAGAGGTGTAATCATTCCTTGAACTTGGCAAGTATTCCAAATGAAAGTGCAATTGTAAAAAAAGTTTGTAGTGATTGGTCAAGGAAAACAACGCCAATTTATGACAGATCTATCGTCCTGCAGTTAAAGAGACTGATGTCAAGGACAACATCTCTTAACAGATGCGTACGGCAACGGAAAATGTCGCGCCAAACGTCTTCTTAAAACCGGTCTATGTCCGAATGCTGCACCTCACTCACAGCTACTTATTGACGAACAGTTTAGATTGGTGTAAGGAACACAACGATTGGAGATCTCATTAATGGATCACATTACTCTCTACATATGAAAGTTCGTTTCAGTGTGATAAGTTATTTTCAACACCAATTCATATGGAGAGAAATAGAGACTCGGCCACCAGCGAACATGAACCAGGGGTCCTCACATATTGGTCTGCAATGGCATTATGATGAATGGCAGGATCAAAATTTTCACTGTAGTCACTATTGTCAGCAAGAGATCATCCCCCTGTCTATTCCAAGGTGTTATTCGTGTAAGCTTCGTTTGTGTAATGAATTCATATTTTGAGTAACTTCTAGAGAATAACACCATCAGAATTGATATGGCAACACACTATCTGATTTAAATCCATGGAACATGGGCGATATGGTTTGGGAAGGCTTTTTCTTTGTGATTATATCAGCCAAAAAACACCCAACAATTGAAACGGATTATCATTAAAGAATGGATTTTACAGTAACAAATGTTAGATAGATAATCTGGTGTTGAGTATTGAGACAACTACAGCAGTTAAGAAAGATTATATCTCTTACAAAAGGACATTTTTTGTTGTTCTTTCTTGGCAGAGATACAATGCTACTCTTCGATAAATTGTTTTTATTCCATATTGTATGCATTTTGTTCATCTCCTTTCTTTCATCTTTTAAGGATGAAATACTGTCTCCACTTTGGGGAAAAAAAAGAGTTGCACACTATTTTTTTTTAATTTTTTTGTATATTTTTTTAACATTATCAAATTATAAGACTACTTAACTATTAAATTTAAATTCTTGCACTCAGATAATTAATTAGATTTCATATATTTTGCATTAAGACATAATTTAAAAGGAAATAAAACAGCAACTTAAAAGTAACATACGAAAATCAGTTATTTGTCAAAAGTGGGTAGTAAAAAAATAAATTTTATAACATATATATATAATTTGTACTAATTTTAATGGATGATGTACATAATGGTGAAACAGATAGTTTGGTTAATAGTTTGATATAATGAAACCAAGTTCATACTATAGATTTTTTTAATGAATGTACTGCATTAAAAAGAAATTTGTACTGTCTGATGTGAAGATTGGAATGATATGTTAGCAAATAATTATGTGGCTTTTTTAAATCTATAAGATAATATTTGATTACCGAAAAATTTTAACTTTGCGATGGTTTTTGCCATAAAGTAAGTATAAGCCATTTTTCTGTACAGACAATTTCAACAGAAGTATAAAAAAAAAAAAACTTGGAAAGTATATTTGTTTCTGCTAGAGATGGCATTTGTATATTAATATTTTATTTATAATTTCTGCATTGTCATATGTATATTGAATAACGAAAATATCAAAAATCGCAACAAAGTTTTACATAAGTGAAAAATGTAATATCCAATCCAACAACAAAAAATGTAATTAAAAAGTTTCCTGAAATTTGAAACATATTTAACTAAAATTAAAGTATAACTGCTTTTCATACACCTTTACTCTGAAATGTTTAAAATAACTAAAATCAATTCACTCAGCATTCTAACAAATTTGTTATTCATATTTTTCTGCCACATTTTTGTTTATTAGTGGTTTTATGAATAGGAATTAAAAAATATACACATGGGTTCCACAAAAAAGTTTTATTGCTTTCAGTTAGCCAATATAAATAAACAAATAAAATAAAAGTTATTAATCAAGAATTTGCAACTTTCTTTTAAGATGGATAATTTTGAAGTATTCATTTCCATCAATTGCAAAATAACATCATTGTATGAAAATGAAATATTATTGCTAATTTAAAATGAAATTGAATTCCATAATGTTTACTAATTAAATTTTAAGTATTTATCTTATAACTGAAACAAAAAAAAAAAAAAATAATAAGCAATTAAACTTTTCTACAGAAAGTTAAGAAGTTTCATGTTTTAACCTCCCATTTGAAAACATTTTTTTTTTTATCATAAACTACATGTAGAGAAAAATCTATATATAGATACTTCTCAAAACTGTTATGCATGATCTTCAATTTATATCAAAATTGGCAGGGATACTTCAATACAAAGTTTAAATCAATTGGAAATTGTTTTTCGAAATGGGATCAATATTCATTAAAAATATACCCAATTTTGCTTTATGTTATTTTGGTGACATTATCCTTTACATTATTGTAATTTTCATAGACAAGCCAACATAAAATAAATAAATAAAACCTACTAACCGCCGAATTGCTACTTTACTAATAAAAATGTTCCGATTTAATCTAGACTTCTGCACCCCCTAAGAAGTCATCATTGCTGCAACATGAAGCATACTACCAATTCCTTTAAGTTACCATAGTTCAATTAAAGGAATTCCTTCTCTCCCGTCTCCAGATATTCGAAATTAGATAGTCATAGGGATGAGTTTAGGAAAGGCTAGATATAGTACGGAGGACAACGATTCATTGGATTTCGCATTCGTTTCTTTAAATTTTCAATGCCGCCTAAAAAAACTCTTCAATCAACTTTCTGAAGAAAGCAAAGATGCTGCCTTGAATTGATATGAATCTAAATAAAAGAATTAAGTATATTTTCTGTGGCAGTGCAAAGTGGGCTTATATGTGCTAGTTTAAACTTTATGTATCATTATTTGAAATAGTTAATGGTATTTTTTGCTATTTAATAATTTGATTCGTAAAATTTTACACATAATAGCATTCAGTAACCGGATTTCTATTGAGTTACTATATAATTTAATTATATAGAAACCTGTATAAAAATATAATATTACTTCAAAAAATTAAAATTACATTATGTAGAATAATAATAAATAAAATATAATACATATATCATAAATTTATTTTATTTGCTTCAGGGAGAATAAATCTGATAACACTAACTTCTATATCACGTGAATTAGTTTTATGCCGATTGTATGATTTATTTAAATTAAATATCATTTTATACATTGGTTGTATAGTCACATTCCATTCTCTAGCTTTTTTCTTAATGTGCTGCAAAGAAAAAAAATGTCAATATAACTAAAAACATAAAATAATTAGTAATACATATAGTGCATCTTGAAAAATATCAATAACATCATGTTCAAGTAATTAATAAAATACTTAATATTCATTATAAATGAATAAAAATAAAACAATAACAACTGAATTAGTCTGTCTTCAGAATCATTGAAGTTCAAATTTTATGATATAATACTTTAACATTTTAATTTGTTATAACTATATTTCTTTATATTAACATTATGGAGTATTCCTGCTTACACTCAAATAAATCAAAATTATATATAAATTAATTTTAAAAATGTTTATGTTTATAAGCGATTGATGTAAACAAATTAATATTAAAAGATTGACATGAAGATTTTCAATAGAATCTTCTACCTTGACTTTTTACAATGGAGAAAAGAATCTTTAAAAAATACTATATAGATTACAATTATTACTATCTAAAATATAATAAATTATCTGAATCAATAAACAAAATTGTTTTAGCTTTTTTCCAATCAATGGAGAAAATTTTTCAGTTTTATTATTATTAAAAAAAAAAAGCATGAAAAATATTTATATACAGTAAGTCTTTATTATATAATCTATGCCTCTTTATTCTGTGATGATAAATTTAAATGAGTAATATAATTAGACAAAAAAAAAAAATGTATTTCTTTCATTTGTACATAGTTTTTGACCTTATAATGACACAGAAATATTTTATTGAGTATTTTTATATTAATTAAATAATTTCAAACAATTAACATTTAATAATTGTATTTTACATAGTTATAACTAAAAAAAAAAATTATTTGTTGACATTTTTTTTTTTTTTTTTTTGCCATTCTAACTGTATTTCAATAACATTTACTTGAATAATTGATTCATCAAAAGAAATTTAGGTTAGAGTTTAAATATAATATACCATTTTCCTTGCTTTAGAATCACAATAATAATTATTCCTTTCATTAAAACCTTTAGTGATTAAAAAAAAAAAAAAAACATTATAGGATAAAAAAAAAAAATTCTTCAATAATGTTATTACCAATATTTAATTGAATTCTGATAGAGGTATGATTCTTCTTACAGTTAGAGTACATAAAAAAAAAAAAAAAATTAGTATCTTTTATTAAGTTGAAATCAAATGAGCTATGTTAAAGAAAATAATGATTCAATAACTTAAAACTAATATTTTTACAAATTTAATAAATGTCATTTTGTGAAATCTATATGTAGTTGATGAATTTTGATGATTTTAAAATGTATGAATGACAAACTGAATGAGTTAGTAATTTTAAATGTACAAGAATCTAATTAATTTTTTTATATTAAGTAATGGGTGGAACTTTTGTTATTTTTATCTTTGGTAAAAAAATTTGAACCAAAATTGTTTAAACAGAAATCAATACTCTATTATCTAAATAGTCTACACACAAATAATGATTTAATTTTGACTATTTTATAACTATATTTTAAAACTTTTTATTGAATTACAGCCATGCAAATTCATTTGATAGACTAGACAAATGTTAAAATTTGGATCCTTGACTTTTAAAAATCTGATTTTTTTTTTTTTAAATCTTAAATATTCAGGCCTACATTGTTATGTATAAATTAGATAAATGATCGTTATTCTATTTTAATTAAGATATATAAAAAAAATACAGAATCTACAAAAAAAAAAAAAAAAAAAAAACTTTTCTGACTTATTATAAATGCAACATAAAAGAAAAGTAGTGAAATTTACTATGTCCCTTACTTCTATAGTACTACTTTTATGCAAACTGTAGACTGAATTGCGGGCAAGTGATAACGCTGTTTTCAAAAACATCATATCAATACCTGTCGAAAATAAAAAATTATAAATGTATTAAAAAATATGAAAGCAATTTCCCTACATATAAAATTTACAACATATATTTAATAAAAATTACATAGCTAAAATAGATTATAATTTTTAAAAGGTTATCATATTACAATCCTTTTCAAACAATTGTAGATTCTTGAACATTCTAAGAAGGAAAAAAAAAACTAACTAAAATAAATTTGCATTACTAAAAAATAATAAAAGGAGAATACTTAATAATTAACAACAAAAATGCTTTGAAGCAATAACAATTTGCATAATGTTTATCATGATGCCCAAGGTAGCAAAACACCAGGCTTCTATTGCTATTCTCTGTGCTGTTGAATAAAGTTTCATGCCCTGGTTTCTTTCATTTTCTATCATTCATCTCCATGCCAGTCAGGGTCTTCATAATCTTTTCCCTACTAATGCCTATGTGAAAATCATTGTGCAGATTATATCCTGTAGCATTTTAAGGTTGTGCTGACCCATTTCCAATGTTCTGTATTCTATCATATATTGTAAGGTTATTCATGCAGTCTTAACATGTAATTAAGAATTTGAAATTTAATCTTCTTGAAAGTTTTTAGTTAATCTAAAGCATCTTGTTTTATCATTTTATGTAACCATTTGAAACTGCATAATGAAATACTTAAAAAAAGTAAACATTTTTAGTCCACTGATTTTATACTCAGTTTAATTAATTTCAAAATGTTTATTTAATAATAATCTACATAATTACAAACCAATTATTTTTCAAAAGCCATAAATACCTGAGATAAATTCCTTAATTATATTCATTGTTAATGGTAGATGAATATAAATTTGCACTGTGTATAAAGATAAAACTAATTAATAGATGTATTAAATTACCCAATTAAAGAATTTATAGATTATTAGGATCAATAATCTATATCATGGATAACAAAAGTCGTTATAAAAAATATTGCTTCAGAGATGCACTAACATTAAGATTATTATCCATAGTTTTCAATTTAGCTACTATTGACGTTGACTATCTACATATTTGGTTTCTTAAATGATGCCAGTCATCTAATTTGTACCTCATAAATGTATCTGCAGAATATAAGAAAATGAAGCTTTTGTTTCTTTATAAATCATAGAAAATCCATAAAAATTGATAGTCTTAATTTTCATAAAGGACTAAATGCATTAAAGATTGGTTTGATTTGCCGCCCTACTGTAATTTTTTCACGCTTTATACTAATTAGACCGGGATGTGGATTCCAAACCACTAAGAAACGTGTTTCGATTCCGATGTTTTTGTGGATTCCGAACCACTAAAAACCATTCATGCTAATGGCAGGATTCGGACCTAAAGCCTATGATACCAAAGGCTAGTGGCTAGCCAACTGGCCATTAAGCCACTAAATGCATTAAAGAAAACACATCTCAAATTTAGGCAGTAATAGTAAATTAGCTCTAAAATACATCAATAAAATTGGCATAACTTATTTAGACTGCTGACAAAGTAATAATACACAGATTATATGCAATTAAATAATTATCAAGTTAAATTACTATGATTAAATATCAGAAGTCACTGTTGCAAATTGGCATAAAAACAAAAAGAAAAGAGGGGATATCAAAGAGGGGGAAAGTGTGCATCAATTGATTATGTTATAAATTTTTAATTTGAATAATTCCTTAATTCATGGAATAAAATATTATTTAAAATGTGAGAAAAAAAAAAAAAAAAAAAAAAGATTTAATACATTTTCAGAACACTTCACAATATTATGTAACTTTAATTGTACAGTCATAAAACAGAAATCATAAGAATATAATTATTAAAAATAAATTAACAATATAACGAACTGCCAACGTCCTACATATTCAATCCATCAAAACATAAATGAAATTGCAATGCAAATACAAATATTAAGTTATAAATTGTTGTTAATCAGAACAATTAAATAGACCATTAATGCCATATAATCATTAAAATTTTTGGCAGTATGTTAAATATTGTAAATAAGTGTATAAGTTACATTATACACTTATTTTTGACATTTAATATGTCAACAAGACAATTTCTTAATGTCAGGAATAAATAAATTCAATAATAAAAATAATAATTTTGGGTGCCTTGGATAAGATTAATATTGCTTTAAATTATACATTATTTTTACAATATTGCTTAACTGTTGGCACGAAATGAAAATTGAACTAATCTTTAAATATTAAAGCAATAACCCAAGCATTTTTATTTAATTTCCAAATGAACGGAACCAATTCTTTATTTTTCCTTTTCAATCCTTTGGGATTTTCCACTTGGTAAACTAACAATGGCTTCAATTTTAAATCATTAGCTAATAACCTAGAATCAAAATCAATCAGTTTTTGAAAGGTTTATATTCAGGGTCGATCGATTCTTTTTTCAATAAAAATGTATGTTAAGGCATTTTTCCAAAATAAATCTATATTGCATATTTGGCTAGGAGAATATTCTCCACCTATTTAAATTTTGGAAAATAAGAAAACAAATTCGTTTGCAGCATTTTTATCTGCATCAGCTAATTCTCCAGTGAGTTTAATATTACGTAAAAAAATATCTCATTTAAAATTAGTCAAACTAGCCATTACTTGTTTGAAATACATGTTAGAAGCTTCATTTAGTCTAGTTTTTAATCTTCATGCAAACTAAAAGCTTTTGCTTAAGCAACTGAAAACTTCAGATTGATATTATTTTGATGATGATCATCAATCCATGATGAGAAAGATATTTCCATTTCCTCCATCATTATGCCTGAAAACAATCTTTGAAGATATATTTTTACAATTTTGATATATTATGATCATTATTTTTGATACAATATGATTATTCCAGCAATATTCCTTAGTTTCACTCTTATTTTTCAAAACTGGGCATATCATAAATCTTTTACATTGTACAAACATCCACCCGAGCAAAAGATTCACAGTTTTCAGAGCATTTAATCATTTCCGTCTTTGTTGTGTTTATAAAAGTTTATGAATCCTTAATTTATTTTGGTTCATACCAGCAATGCAATTTCTCTAATTTCTCACTCATGTTTATCAATCTGTAAGAATAAATATTTAAACGTAATCAAATATATTGGTAAAACGCACAATATGTTGATGCACACCCTAACACAAAACTAAAACTGTTTTGACCTCTTGTTTGGATATTCTATGGGAACAACACAGTAGTATATATATATATTTTTAAATCAAGTATATTTTATTATTTCTTGGAATTATGCCACTCAGTCCCAAATAAATTAGATAAAAAAAAAATAAATTGATAACTGAATCTCTTTTTTTCCCACTCTTTGGAACTATTTTTCATAAACTACAAATTTTGATGTAACTCTTTTCACATTAGAATTCTACATGGAAGCAAATTTTTCATCGTTTATAAAAATATTTAAAATGCTGAATTCTTTTAAACGTGCAAAATAGCAAAGGTTGAGGGCTGCCTGAATTTAATTTGCTATTATAATAAAACACAAATTCACCAAAATTGCTACAGCATGAAAATGTACAAAAATCCAGCCTTTTCCATTTACATTAAGTTGTGCCATAATTGAGAAATTATATTCAGTCACAAATGCCATTTGTCTTGCTGTTACCAAGTATTAAAGGATAAAAAAAAAAAAATTATTTATTTTCACAGTCCTATACAGGAAATTTAAACTGCTTCTGATAAATTTATTCTTGCTTTAATATTTTACTTTAGAAAAAGTCATTAATAACAAATGTTTTTTAAAGAAAATTTAAACATTGTGAATTGGTTTCAATTAACTAATTCCTTCTTATAAGACAAAAATATTTTTGCATTTATAATTTTTTTTTTGTTAGGAGAAAAAAATGCTGCGTACATGTTTCTAAAGTCTATAACTCAAAAACTGAATAGCTTCGAATATGCAATAAATAATTTTAAAAAATATATGAACAAGTATACATCAAATGCCAACTTTTTTATTTCTCTCTAACATTTAACCTTTTTTTTTTTTTTTTTATTTTACCTTTGTTGCTTTTTGTTCCAAATGGAGGATTTAGGACAACAGTGTCAAAAGCCTTATGCCATCTTGAATCATTTAAATCCATAACATCACATTGAACAAAATCAATGTTCTGTAACTCTAAGTCTTCTTTGTTTCTCTGAGCTATTTCCAAAGCACTTCTATCAATGTCAAAACCAACGCACATTCTAATAAAAAGATAAAAATAAATCATATTTTAAAAATTATTTTGAATATAGAAGATTAATACAAAAAGTATTTAAGCTTTATTTAGAAAATATTGCGTTGGGGAAAAAGAAATCCATTATTTTTCGGTAGAATGCTGTAGTGATGCTGTAGATATCTCGTAAAATATCTATCAATTAATTTCAGATTTATGCTCATTGGAAAGGTGACATTTCGTACTAAAAAAATTATTTTGCTGTTTTTTTTGTTTGATCCATTTGACTTCCATTTTTTACAGGATGTTAAAAATGGAAATCAACAAAGAGAAACTTATGTACATTTCACAATTTTTCTTTGATAAAGACAAAAGTGCAAGCCAGGCGAATTAGGCCATTCACAATTCCAGGCCACCTGAAATTGTGAATGATGTTCATGGTCCTGATACTGTAACAGCCAATTATGTGCAATTTGATTTCTTTGATATTATATGTATATCATTCACGTATTTTTGATATTAAGGATGCACCTTGGACAGGTAGACCCATCATCGAAAATGCCAATAAAATCACAGAAATAATCGAAATTGACCGACATGTTTAGCCCAAGAGTTAAAGATAGACCATAAAACAGTTTTAAACCATTTTATCAAAGCTGGATTCAAAAGAAGCTTTGATGTTTGGGTGCCATACCAATTAACACAAAAAACATGATGGATCAAATTTCCATCTGTTGGTCAAACGGAATGAAATCGACTCATTTCTTAAATGGATGGTAGGGTATGAGAAATGGGTTACATATGACACATTGTGTGAAAACGATCATGGTCAAAAGCATTGAAACAGCTCAAACGGTGGCCAAACCAGACTAACAGCCAGGAAGATTCTGCTGTGCATTTGGTGGGACTGGAAAGTATAATTTATTTATTTGAGTTACTTCCATATGACCAAACACTAAATTTGGATCTCAGCTGTCAACATCTAGACTGTTTGAAGTAAGCAATTGACCAAACACAACCAGAATTAGCCAACAGGAGAAGAGTTGTGTTCCATCACAACAACATCAGGCCACAAACGTCTATAGTGACTTGATAGGAACTCTGGGAGTTGGTTGGGAAGTTTTGATGCATTCACCATATAGTCCGGACCTGGCACAAGCGATTCCCCTGCTTTTCTTGCATTACAAAACTTCTTTAGTGATAAGAGATTGGCATAAAGAGAAGAATGTGAAAATCGATTACTAGAGTTTTTGCCAATAAAGACCAAAACTTCTATGAGAGAGGTATTATGATGCCTTTCAAATGGCAACAAATTACAGAATAAACAGTGCATATTTGACCAAAATTGGTAATCTGAAACATGTTAAAAAAAGTCTTGAAGTTCATATAAAAATAATGGATTTCTTTTTTCCACAACCTAATATTATATATTAGAGAATCCAACAGTATGGATGCTAAAGTAAATATTTACTTATATTATGCTAATGTGATTATCAATGATTAATGATTGTAAAAGGTGTTTGAATAACAAAAAGTTATTCCAAAATAATTTCAAACATATTTCTTTAAAAAATTGCTAAACCAAATGAAATACATAAGTTACCACATTTAGAGCATCAGCACCTAATCACAGCTGTTAATCCCTTCAATCGAAATGAACTCAATATATATATAAGATTATGTGATTATTAAGATTCATTTAAAATTTGCTACATGGGTTCTAATCTTTAAGATTCCATATTTATGTTTGGACATTAATACTTCAGTTTTTCAACAAATTTCAGTAATATTAAAAAAATTGTTTTTTTAAGTTATTGAAATTTGTATGATTTTGAAAAATCTTTTTAAGAATTAAGTAAAATTCAAGATTTTTAACAAAATCAAAATATCACTCAGAGGTATGTATAGTAAAAAAGATGATATAACTCAACTTTGTGTAAAAAAAAAAAAAGATGGAGAAGGGGAGGTGGGTAATGAACATTTCTTATGTAATGTTATAACAACGTAGAAGCTAATTTACAAACCTCAGAAATCTGTAGAACATCATGCAATACCATTGTTCATGAATACTTGATTTTAAAAAGGAAGAAAAGTAAGGCAGAAATTACAGGGAGAATTAAACATTTGTTCACTCAAAACATTTCGCTATTGAAGAATATAAAGTGTATAAAAAGTTTAATTTGCTCAAAATTTATTAGCATGATAATACAGATATTACTTTATAGCATATTTTTTAAGATAGACTCTGGTTATATGGCAAATCAATTTATAATAAAGATACTTCATGGAAAATTATAGGAATTTATTTTATAATTAGAAAAGTGAAAAATTATTAAGAAAATTGGAAGCACTGAGAAATACATAACAAGTGAAAGAAAACTTACTCAGCTCCATAAGCAGCTGCTGCAATTGTAAGGGTCCCACATCCACAACCAAGATCACCTATAATCTTCCCCTCTACTTCACCTGTATTTTCAGCCATAATGTTCATCCATTGAGCTGAAATATATTTAATGTTAGACAATCACTATAATATAAAACAAAATTTAATCATCAAAATAAAAAATACAAATATTTTTTTTTTTTTATTCCTAAATGGAATGGATTTTGACTTTTAAAAAATTCATTTAACTATAACTCTCCTATCAATTTTTAAGTTAATAATTGACAAATTTCCACAATTTGCATAACCAAGAAGCCTATTTTTACACCTGTTACCTGCTTTCATTTTCTTATAAGATTAACAAATATTTTATTCATAAAAAAAAAACAAAAACAACCAAAGAGAAATAATTTATTTTCAATGCAAATTAATTTATTACAATTTCATTTTAAATTAAAATGGAGTAAGTATCAAAGATATAAAATTGGAAAACTATAACATCAAAAGTAGTAATAATAATAATAATATTAAGAAGAAGTAAGTGTGTTTACTTTAAATTTTAGATATCTAATAAAAATCCAAATAGTTAAGAAACATTTTGATACATACAGAAATAAATAATATATTATTTAATAAAGAAAATACTTAAATAAATATATAACGAGATTATAACATAATTATTGTTATAGTTAAAAGAAACTTAGACTTTAAACGAATCTAATTAATTTAATTAAAATTTTTACTTAGATGGACTAAGTGGTAATTTAATTAAAATAATAAATAAATAACAACTATCAGGCGATAGAAATATTCATTATAAGTGGAATTGAAAAAAAATATGTTAAATTTAAAAATATACAAAATATGCTAAATTTATATGGAGTTTCTTTTATGAAATTCGTATAGTTGTCCTCATTTTTTAATTGGTTAATGCAGTTCTTTAATGATTAAAATAATTCTAATTGTTCTTTGAAGGTTTAAAAAAATAACCTCATAAAAGATAAAATTAAAATGAAAAATAACTTAATTATTATAACTCATAACATATTTTAAAATGGTAAATAAAAATATAATTTGAATGTTCATGAACGTTATCTTCCTTACAAAGAATAACTGTTCTAAAACATTTTGTTTAAATTTTATATATAATTTATGTATAAAAAAAAAAAAAATTAACTTACCGGCTAAATGTGGTGGAGTAGCATACTGCTCCAAAGCAATGTTTGGCGTTTCGTACACATCAAGAGAATCAAGAATTTCTTGTAATTTTTGTGCCTTTTTCTTTTTAAATTTCAACATTATTCTACATTAATAATTCTTTAAGTACAAATATTTTTTAATGATTACATTTAAATTTGAAAAAGAACAGATTCTTATATATATACTTATATATTACTGAAATTCACCTACATCTTAAATGGTAAAAATTATTTCGCTTGGTAATTTACTAAATCTTAAATCCTAAGAACTATTTAATTAAAAAGTAAACACACAGTACAAGCACGTGGTATATAATTGTTTACAATTCTCGTTAAGAATCTACTGAAAGCAATTTAAAAGCGAATGCGCATGTCACAGACTCACGCCTAGATTCGGAAGATGGAAGTCGACGAGGAAGCTTTGTGCGAACGCTGCAGGAAAAGTCCTCCTAAAGGGCTCTTGTAAAGTACCTGTGTCCCCGGTGATTGTACCAAATTTGTTGACGACTACGGCTTTGAATTCGGATATGACTAATGTTTTGACGAATATGGCTCAGAATATGGACATGACTCAAGTTCCTGTAATTACCAATGAGGCAAAGTATTGCCAGCAAATCCTCAAGCTGAAAAAGACGCGGCATACCAGAAGACCCGTTATGATGCGGCTCTCGGCTTTGTCAACGTTGCTAACATCATCAGTGACCAGGATCTGCTTGATAAGTCAATGACTAACAAGCTGACGAAAGAAGACACTAGCGAAAGCTGAGACGGAGTACAGAGCGGCACTCAAAAGGGTAAGTGATCTTGGTCTCTGCCCACTTGTTAACTGTAGCAGGCACAGTTCTGCCAAATTGAAAAATGTTAATGGTAAAGTTAAGCGCTCTGCGCAAACGGACGATTTCATTAAGCCTACTAAAAGGCAGACGGCCAAAATTAATGTTAAGACTGTTCATCCTCCTAAGGATATTTTAGAAGTTAATAATGGATTTGAACAACTATCGGTGGATGAGACGGGCGATGGAGATCAGGAAATTTTCCCCCTGAATATAAACTGCCTCCAATTATGGTCCGCAACTGCGGCAATTTGAAATCGGTTATTTGCCGATATTGGCGACAATCTAGAAAATAAGGTCCGCATAAAGCTCGCAGGGAAGCATATCAAAATTTTTCCGGCTGACTCTGATCAGCACAGGGATATCACGCGATATTTGGCAGCAAATAAACTTGAATATTTCGTCATAACGCCGAAAAGCCTTAGGCCCTTGAAAGCGGTACTTAAAGGTCTGCCTGCGGACTACACAGAAGAGGAAATTCATGAGGCATTAGCTGAAGCAGGGCTTAAAATTGACAAGGTGAGGCAACTCACTAATCTAAAAACTAAACAGCCGATTCCTGTCTGGCAATTAACTTATTTGAGGCATTACAATAACAAAGACCTATTTGAAGTGACTCGACTGCTGCATTTCACAGTCAAAGTTGAAAAGTTCAACCGGAAGCCAGGGGCGACGCAATGTTTCTCCTGCAACTACTTCCATCATTCATCCACTAACTGTGGGTACAAGAAGCGCTGTTTGAAATGCGGAGGGGAACATTACATTAAGGAGTGCCCCATCAAAGAACGCCTAGAGAAACCTAGGTGCATTAATTGCAACGAGATCGGGCACTTGGCCGCGTGGAGGGGCTGCCCGAAGTTCCCAAGCCGAGGACACCGCTGAATCAGGCAGCAGGAACTATGCGCCGGGAATTCGTCGCGAAGAAAGTCACGCAGGTAGTATCCTTTGCCAGTATGGTGCAAGGTACTCCACCCACTCCATCGCCGGTCTCTGCTACGGGGAACCAGCAAAGCCATCAGTTAAACAATAATCAATTAAATAGTAATAATCTAAATAATTTTAATCCAGATGCTGCGTCTAAGGCGATATTTGTACTTAATGAACTCATTAATATCTTTTCCTCCATGGGAGGACTGGATATGTATGCAGCGCTCTCGTCAGTTAAAAATCCTTTGGAAAAGCTAGCCTCTGTGCTAAGCGTTATATAGCCGGTTAAAATTAATTAATGGTTGTGCTGGTTGCCGGGTTAAAAATCTGTTATTGGAACGCAAATGGTATAATGTCTAAAATGCATGAGTTAACACATTTTGCTAACACACATAACCCCGACTTAATACTAATTCAGGAAACTCATCTCTCATCTAACCGTAAGCCTTTTATTCCTAACTACTTACTTTACAGAAATGACGGTGGACAAACTCCCAGACATCGTGGAGGTACGGCTATTTTTATTAAAAACAATATTTCGCACACTAACGTTACTCTACACACTCTAACTGACATTCAAACCACTGTACTTAGCATTAATACACAACATTTTAACAACGTAAACATTGCTTCTATTTATGTACCATGTACAATTAATCAAACTAATCTCACTAACGATCTTTCTGCAATCTTGCAACTTAGCAATTCTTCGATCCTATGTGGGGACTTTAATGCACATCACACCTCATGGAGATGTAGGTGTGATGATAGCACAGGCATTGCACTGGTGCAATTGGCCAATCAGACTGGCCTAGAAATATTTGCGCCGCCCACTCCCACTCGGGTCACCAACCTTTCCTCCTCTACCATTGATTTAACCCTTCTAAATAATTTTTCACGTTCCTTTCTCTATAGAAACTTTAATTGAACTTTCTTCTGATCATAATCCGGTCATGTTAAACTTCTCTTTAATTTATGAAACTCTCGAACTAACCCGTAATGTCTCTACTAACTGGTCAAAATTTAATTCTATTCTCTCTAACCCTTCTAACGATAATTTAGACTTAGATTCTTCTCTTTTAATTGACGCGGAAGTTAGCCGCATTACTACTATCATTCACAACGCGTATACTAACTCTTCTAAACCTGTTAAGAATAATAATATTAACTTTCCTTCCCACACACATTAAACATCTCATTGCTGACAGAAACCGAAACAGAAAGACATGGCAATTACATCGCGATCCTATTTCTAAAACTCATTACAATAGGTCACAAGCCAAGCTTCGAAAATCCATACGCGACTTCATGCAAAGCACTTGGACGAATCGCTTGCAAACTCTACATCCAGCAGATGGCTCCATCTGGCGCGCGGTAAAGCAACTAAAAGGGGCTAAGATAAAAGTTTCTGATCTTAAAGATGCGAATTCTTCGCCGGTTTTAAATGACTTAGATAAAGCAAATTTGCTCGCGGATAGCCTTCAGGATCAGTTCCAAGTAAATAACCTTTCTAACCCGCTTACTAACGTAACTGTTAAAAAATCTGTTACTCTTTTAAATTCTAAATGTAACCCAAATAAAATTGTTAATATTAATCCTTCTTTATGATTATATTAGTAATCTTAAAATTAATAAAGCGCCGGGCTTGGATAATATTACTAATAAAATGCTTAAAAACCTGCTGCATAACATAATTGTTCGCATTGCTAAACTTATCAATGCTATCATTAAATTGTCTTATTTTCCCTTTCCTGGAGAAAAGCAATTGTACTACCTATCATTAAACCAGGAAAGGATCCTTCTAATCCTAGTAACTTGACCTATCTCTCTTCTCTCCACTTTAAGTAAATTAACTGAATTTGTTATTCTGCATAAAATTAAAACGCACATTAATAAAAATTCTATTATGATTCCGCAGCAATTCGGTTTTACTTCTCAACTAAGCACTACTCATCAACTGCTTCGTATTACGGAAGTGATCTCTGAAGGTCTTACTAAAAGGTATTAACGGGTATTGTTTTTCTGGATGTAGCTAAAGCGTTTGATAGAGTTTGGATCGATGGTTTAATTCACAAATTAATTGCTTACAAATTTCCGCGTTACTTAATTCTTCTCATCAGATCTTATCTTCATAACAGAACATTCTCAGTGAAAGTGAATAACAATCTTTCTATAGACAGAGCAATTGAAGCGGGTGTTCCGCAAGGGTCCTTAATTGGGCCAATCCTGTTTAATCTCTATATTAATGATATTCCACGAACCAAAAATATTTCTTTGGGAATTTACGCAGACGATACTGCAGTTATCACCACAGGCAAAACACTAACAGACATACAGAACAACTTCATGGCATACTTCACTCATCTGAAGCTTGGCTCACACGATGGCGCATTAAAATCAATGTAGACAGAACTGAAACTGTACTCTTCACGAGGAGACGACTTACGCCACCTAACATCTACCTCTTTAACCAAATTATTAACTGGTCAACTAACGCAAAATATCTGGGAGTTTATCTTGATAGCAAACTAACTTATATTAACCATATGAATCACATTAAACGTAAAGCTAACATCTGTATACGCATGCTTTATCCTTTTATTAATAGAAATTCACCTCTTTCTCTAGAAAATAAGCTGATTATTTACATATACTATTTGCGTCCCGTAATAACTTATGCTTGCCCGGTTTGGGGTTCTGCTGCAAGGTACCATATTAACTACATTAATCGTATTGAAAATAAATGCTCAGAATGATTACAAACTCTCCCTGTACTTTAGGAATGATGACATCCGTCGTAGTATTGCCCTCCCTACTATTCAAAATTTTATGCTCAAACTTGCGAAAAATTTTCACGCAAACTTAATCTTATTCCCAATGAAGAAATCCGTAATCTCCTAGATACGATTTCACATTGCCGGAAAACGCTAAGCGCCCTCGGGCGTCTCTACATAATTTGCAACTGACCTAGACTTTAGTCATCATTCCTAGCAGCAATTACTATACTCTGTAGTATATTTCACCTTTTCTTTTTATTCTTTTTTTAATTGTTGTACATATTTTTCTTGTATTCCTTTTGTAATATAGTTAGCAAATTTTTTGGTATCTCTTTTCTTGTAATATTTTTTATTTTTATTTTCTCTTTTTTTCTTTTTATTATGTAAATAATTGTAAATATGTAAATAAGGGAAGATTCCTGGTCACTTATCCTGTTTTTTCTTCTGTATCAATGTTTTTATATAATGAACTTCTATGTGACAATTCTAGAGTTAAAGGCCAAAATAAAGGCCAAGGCACTCCGATAAAAATAAGAACGACGACGACTCACGCCTA
Source organism: Caerostris extrusa (assembly GCA_021605095.1). Taxonomy (NCBI): domain Eukaryota; kingdom Metazoa; phylum Arthropoda; class Arachnida; order Araneae; family Araneidae; genus Caerostris; species Caerostris extrusa. The sequence goes on from BPLR01012686.1 coordinate 139,368, forward strand.
GGTCGAGCCCACATCCATAGCGTTCTAACTCTATTATTGGTCAAATCGTGCGCACCAAAATTTTCTGAACGAAATTAAAAATCGAACACAAGAACTGATTCATAACGAGTTTTATCATTTCCAACTACGAGATCAACTAATTGTACCGTATAAGAACAAGCAAAATTCATTGCGGCTTTCCTTACCTCCCTAATGTCAGTTGGTACGCCATAATGTCCTTACTTCTTCAATTGTGATGGCAAATTTAGAAATAGCATTTAGAGTTAAAGTTATAATGATACTACAGTAGCATATTAATAAGCCAACTTGAATTGTTGCATACGCAAAAGCAGCATACATAAAAGCAGAAAAAATATATTTTTTCTGAAATTATACTCACTCATCTTAAATATTTATGATTTTATTTTATTCATAAGTAACTCACAAAGATTTTCTTAGTGCAAAAAGCAATTCTTCAAATAAAATTGTTAATTCTAAACATTTATGAACAAGTCACCCTGATTGCTTATATATCTATATATAATAACGTATATGTATATACACGTTACTGTTATATATATATATATATATATATATATATATATATAGGTAGGCTGTAAAGTTCATAGACTGAAACATGGAAGGCGCTACTAGTATTAAATCCATATGACTTTTAGTTAGCCCTAACCTTCAAAAGGCATGTGTATAAATTTGACAGCTGTTGCACTATTAGTATGTGAGTTATAACATTTTTAGTGAAGCAACTTTTGTTAGTTTGAAAAATATATAGTGCTAACTTCATATATAGAAAATATATAAAAATATATAGTGCTTTTATATATAGTGCTAACTTCAGCCAGGCAAATTGAATTCCAAGAAGTAATTTAATGAAATTTGAAAAAAAAAAAAAACGATTTCTAATAGTATAGTTTATTACTTCTGAATGACTTGTAATATCAATAATTTGTATTACTCTGCATATTATATCTTTGTAACATTAAATTATAAAATAGCCCAGAAGCTATTTATATGAAGCTTTACGCGAAAGTAATCCAAATCTTAACTGACGAATATACTTCAAGCCTTATGCATGAGTGTGACTAAATGCGGGAAGACGCAAAGCGAAACATTCAACACTTTCAAAAAAATTAGCAAAGTTCAGTATAATATAAAAAAAAAAACCCGTCTATTATTATAAAGAAGATGATCTTGTAGAACTCAGTGCGGAATAGGTCTTAAATTGCGATCCAAGTATTACACTATCATATCAAGACTGTCTTCCTAATGACAAATATGAAGTTGAAAAAGTTGGACAACACGATATCCCTCATTTGACATCCACTGCCGTTGACTTCATGAAGAAGTGGTCTACAAACAAAGACTGATGTCAAAATCTAGACTATAATTTCCCAAACAGTGACTTACTTAATTTTTACCAGCCTCATTGGCTTTTTACTAAACTTGTTTGAGACTATTATTCTTCATGAAATGGGCAATTCTTTTTCTTCACTTTTATTTGTATATTTTTTTTTTAACGACGTAAGCAGAAGAACGGCAGCGAAGACAAAAGAATCGATTAACGACGCTTATTTGAAGTCTGCATAAATAGCCTGTTCACTTTGATTTTACCAATTTCTTCTTCTTTCAATTCCTACTATTAGCTCACACCCTCCATATATATATTCATATATCTTGTTCAAATTTTCAATCGTTATTAAAATACTTTTTATTCATCCACTGCAATACATTTTTGAACTTGTACACTTGATGTTAATACAGTTTTTCAAATATTAATTCATTAATTAAATTTAATTAATTAATTTTAGTTTTATATGGGAGAAAAAAAAATTCTCTCGTATAAGATATTTAGCAGGATATAAATTTAGGAATAAACACCGTCAATGGCGAAGCGTGTAGATAGTTGGGAAAATTTCTTTTTTCATTCTGGGTTCAAGTCCGAGTCAAGGAGGGAACAAAATGAAAATGAAATATGTGAATAAATTAGTTAGAGAGATGGAAAGTGTGTATGTGAGAGAGAGAGAAAGTGTGTGAGAGTGAAATTTTTTTCTAACTTAAAAAAGAAATAAAAATTATTTATAAAGGACTCTCTGCAATATAGTGAAAAAAAGTAGAAATTGACTTTACATTTTTTTTTTTATTTATATTACTTATTTTTAGATTCTCTCGTAAATAACAACGATGGCAATTAAGCTGCTTGGTGACGATTCCACATAACGAATACGCCAATACACTTCTTCAAATGTCTCACTCTCTTCAAATGCACTCGATACCTGCTTTGCTATTAGATTGCAGCAGAATCCAGCTCACAACTACACACCATGATAAAGAGAGGGCGCTTGAGATCTCAGCAGAAGTGTACGACTCCGGTACCTTAAAGGCGTGATGAACCAGGAATTGAACCTTCAGCGACTACGGCAATTCTTACTTTTCTTTTCTACTTTCATCGCATACCATTGAGTAGATGAAAGCTTCGAGTTCGGGTACTTGACCTCTTTATTAACTTAGATGTGTTAAAGTATTTATTGTGTGATTGTTTTGTATGTGTGTGTCGTAATTAAATATTGTTTTGTAATTGTATCTGAAAGTATAATTGTACCTATACTACACCCCTCAACACACACACACACACACATACATATATATATATAAGAATCCCAAATGTATATTAACACATTTTAAATATTCTTACCAATAATATGTTTAGAAATTTCCATTTTTCTTTAAAAGCTTTTGAGAATATATTAACATCTTCAAAACCAAATGTATAGAAATGTAATAAACAAATGTATAAATGCAATGCTAACAAATGTATATATAATGAATGGCAAAAATATTCTTTTATCTTGATTGTCTTGTGAATACAACTGATTGAAAAGTACATATGAGTAAGAAAATTTTAAAAAAATTTCCTTTTTGATATTTTATGGCTGCAGCAAACCCACTAATAAAAAAATAAAATATAAAGCACATTATCTATTATCTGTAAAATCCTTATTTAAAGCCCCATGAAAATAATTTGTAATTTATCTTTAAAAAAATAACAAATATAATGATCTTATAAAAGTGTAAATGCAATAATTTGTTCAGTTTTTTTATTCTTATTCTTATTTTTTTTTTTTTTTTTTTGCTGGAAAATCCAGCTCGTTCTTATAGATCATAGCTATTATCCTCAGTAAGGGAACGAAGCTATTTTGTTGCGAAGTAGTCACAAGTTTCTATCTTCATATGAAGGGGAATAGTTTTGGTCCAAACCCATGGCAAATTTTATAACGTTTTTTGTATTTTTTTAAATTAAAATTGGTACTTACGTATTAACGGTACCTTGGCGGTTTTTAAGTGTTGCCAATCTTTATTATTTGGAATAAAAATATTTTGAAAGCGTTTTGATTTTAAATGAAGTGTTTCATATATATTTTATTATTTGGAACAAAAATTTTAAGTGTAGATTGGCGCCAAATCTGTAGCTGCGGTTGACGCGTGTGCTCTTTATTGGCGCAACTGTCGTCAAGGTACCGTTAATACGTAAGTACCTTAAAATTAATTAAAAAAGTAGAAAAAAATTATATAAAAAAGGAGAAGAATTATTAAGATAAAAATAAAATAAAAAAGTAAGAGTTAAAATGTAGGAAAAATAATAGCATGAGATAAGAAATGAGCAGGACTATCATCGAAGTAGAATTTTTTCTATATTTTATCAATATGGTTTTTAATATTTTGAAACTTTTTGGCGAAGGGGAAAATTCTAGTATTTGAATTAGCAAAAATGGTGACAAGCTCTTTCCTTATGAAAAGTATATAAGCAGTAATTTCACTGGCTATATTTACATGAAAAACAATAAAACTTATTTTTTTTATCCAGCATCCACAAAGAATATTTGCTCTCAGTCGCACATTATCTAATTAGAAACAACTTAACTGAACTAGTTGGTAAATAAGAATTTGCACAATATGATGACATTTTCTTATTCATTCGAACTGTTATCACTTGAAAGAAAAGTTATGAATGTTTATCCTTTTAAAACAGGTAATCTATTAAATGATAAATTTAAATCCCTAAATTAATGATAACTTAAAATGAATTAAATTTCAATTATATTGTACCAGGAAAACATCAGACGGACAATTCGGAAAGTAGATTTGGTGGTTAATATCGACGAATATTAAGAAGCCAATATCATACCTCCAAAGACAGTTATTTGAAAGAATAAAAAAAAAAAAAAATATGAATACAGTTTATTATAAAATTAAGAATTTTATCTAAAAAAAACATTGTAATGTTCAAATTTTTTTTTTTTTGATATTTCATATGATCTAGCGTTCATTTATGTAGAAGAGACTTAACTTATCATTTACACCTGGCATTTTAGTGAATAATGCCAGACTTCACAAAATACCAAATAATGTCTTCACTAAATATCTTCACTATAACTCCACGATGTTTAAACTTCTTACGACTATAAAGAGTCTAACCGACAATATTTCTTTATTTAGCGAAATCATCATAAAACTCACAACAGCGAATTCTTATTTTTTTCATTTCCTTGAACTTTGCCAAGGTTACATGGTTTATGTAGTCACGCATTGCCGTCTGTTGTTGATTTCCGCAAGTGTTTACTTGGGATAGATCTATCACAAAATTCTTCTTCTCCCATCAGTGACTGAGGGTTATTCTAAATTTATTATTGGAAATTTTGTTAAGGAATCAATTTCTATTACCACAAATGTGTCTGAAATTTTAAGAACCTTACACATGCCTAATGTCTGTAGAATACTGAAAAATTAGACCTAAATGGCGTAATTGCCGGAATGAACATTTGTTTGGACTTTGTTTAAAAACATAAATCAATGGGTTTTGACAATGTAAATACAGGTTAAACTTTCTGTCCTCTAACATGCGACAGATTTTTTTTTTTTTTTTTTTTTTTTATGAAGGTGGGGTTTTGTGTGTAATTATTTTTTACTGATGGATAATTGTGCTTGTCGAGGCAGACGCTGATGATATAGTGATTTGATCACTTCTTCAAATATGAAGCTACTAGCCAACCCTTTCGATAACAATTGCAATAAATCACATAGCTAAAATCGATATCAGTTATAAGTTTTTTTATTTTATTCTAGGTTCTTCCATGTCAATTAATCTGGTTATTAAAGCATTTTTTAGAGCATCGTATTAATTATTGTTTAGTAGACTAGATAGAATATCGCAACGAAATATAAAACAGTTTCGTTGTAGTGCTACAATAACAGTTATATTTCCTTAAATCTTGAACAATACCACTGTTTCAAAAATGGGCTTCAAATTGAAAAAATCACTTTAGTTTCTTTTCCAGACCGCTGCCGGATTAACTGCGATACAGTTCAGAATCAGTTTTCGATTCATTATCACTTATAATGTATCAATGAGGGTAATAGAGGACAAAAATGTTATAAATACAATTAAAAGTACTTTGTATTTGTTTGGATGGTCGAAAAGTTCGTTAATCACATCGTATTTAAATCACGCTCGGGTCACCAGATATGGTCGGCAGGTTGTAAAGATTATACGATAAAATAACATCACAACATTTAACTACTAATTAAATGTTGTGATAATTAAGAGAAATTAATATTTACAAATAATATGCAAATAAATAACATATAGAAATAAATTAGCGCAGCAATAAAGCGAATTACGACTTAACATGTCCGACTCGTGGCAACATGCACCGCTGGTGAGTATTAGGGCCAAGGTTATTCCGCTGGCGACTTTGATGTAGACACTGTTTCAAATAATGAGAAGTCACGATGGCGTTTGTGATGTTCAGCATCTTGCCTCGTTAGTCGGACTACCTGGTGAGTTTTCCGAGTTTTCTCACATACGATAAGCAAATACGGGATAATTCCCTCTAAAAGTTCACCCGGAAGGCACTGCCCTCCTTGTTCAGTGACGGAGCCATGTGAGACTTCTACCTACGAATGCTCCATCACATCTGCCTCTTCCCCTTCATCCATAAGTAGATTACTCATGGGAGTCCGTCCCGCACTGCGGGACACTGAGGATTAGACAGACCAATGAATTAACGTTTACACCAAGAGAACTGAAAGACTAGCTACTCGCGTCCGTAGCATATCTTCAAGCTACATGGGTCCCCTGGGTAGCGAGAGTTAAATAAGTAACCACACAACGCGCCTTCCCACACGACATGCCTTCTTCAAGGTCATTTGCATTGGGTTGCTCGCAGGGAAATGGCCAATACGACCCAGTCCTCGACGTAATTAATATAAGGTCAATAAAATCACATGCTTTTTACGTGCTTGTAATAAATTTTCCATGAATTTTATTTAGTCTCAGTTCTTTTAAATGAATATAAAAACATATATGAAATGTCCGTATAAATCAAAGTTGTATTGAATGGAATGCATTTTAGAGTAAAATTGCCTTTGTTAAATGTTACATTAGATCTTACATTTTGAATACCATAAAAAATTCTTTAAAAAGCCATATATATATATATATTAAGCTTCTGAGGATAAAAATTTTATTATTATTTAAGACTGTATATGTTGCTTTAACTTCAGAAATTTCCTTGCGTTTAAAGAAAAATCATGAAAATCGACACAAATTACGAGGTGAAATGCCAGCAAATCAACAGATTGCTGCAATCTGTGCCTTCCTCTTTTCTATATATATATATATATATATATATATATATATATATATATATATATATATATATATATATATAGAGTTATATAAATATATACATTCTTTTTTTCCAGGGTTGTCAGATAAGGCTAACTTCAGAAGAAAACAGCTAAAAACAAAATATTTTTTAGCTAATTTCCCTTAAATTTAATATAAAATATATAAATATAATTTTGTAGTTTTTCTTAGTTATTTAAAATGGCACTATTGATTCTGATATATATTCTGCTGATTTTTTTTTTTAGTTTGGAAGATTTATTTAATAGGTGCTATTAATTTTGTTGCAGTGAGTGTAAATTTATATTTTTTTCTAAGGTATTTTTTCAACTAAAAAAAGTACTAAAAAAAAAAGGATGATTATTATATTGTAACATTTTTGTTTATTTGTCATGGTCAATAACTTACTGTACATTTTTTCTAAACAACTACCGTTAAACTAGTAATATTTTATGCATGGCCATTTCTCTACATGGATACTTATTAAATAAACAATATATATATATATTTGTTCTAATGCGGCTGGCAAACACTTAAACACTTGTATTTGATATCTTAAGGCAAACGCTGCACAAACGTTACTCACTTAGCACTACCCAGGAGGTGCGTGTAGCTTGAAGATAAGCCACGGACGCGGAGCAACATTACCCCCGCATCGCTCTACGATCATGTTAGACCGGAACCTACGGTTTAAAGTGGATTCCGAACCACTGCACACATCCATGGCACCGCCGGGATTCGAATCCGAAACCTGTGGTACCGAGTGCCAGAGCGCTAGCCACTCGGCCCCTATTAAAAAAAATAATAATGCAAGTATTTTATTAGAAGTACTGCATTTTTATCTAGTTACTATTTTAAGTTTATTACAAACATATTAGGAGCCTGATAGCGATAGCGCTCGGTGCCATAGGTTTCGGGTTTGAGTCCTGGCGGTGCCGTGGATGTTTGTAGTGATTCGGAATACACTTTAAACTATAGGTCCCGGTCTAATATGACTGCAGCAGCATTGCTGACAACCCTATACCATAAAAAGAAACCATCTCCTGTCTTGAAATCTGCCAGTAGGCAGAAGGCCTTGGCCTACCAAGGGGGCCGTTGCGCCGATGAAGAAGACCTACGGTTTAAAAGTGGATTCCAAACCACTACAAACATGTATGGACCGCTGGGACTCGAACCCGAAACCTGTGGTACCGAGCGCTAGTCACTCGGCCATTCAGGCCCCTATGACATATATATATATATATATATATATATATATATTGCTTTGAAAACTATTAATTTCAAATAATATTTTTCCATATTTATCTACATGTCAGGGGAACATTTTGTATATTGCACCTCCAGAGCATAAAATTTTTTTTTAAGGAGAATTAGGCAAATATATATATATATATATATATATATTGATCTATATATAAATATAAATGATATATAATTGATATATATATAAATATATATATATTGCCTAATTCTCCTTAAAAATAAAATCTTTATGCTCTGGAGGTGCAATATACAAAATGTTCCCTGACATGTAGATAAATATGGAAAAATATTATTTGAAATTAATAGTTTTCAAAGCAAATAAATAAATTGTAAAATAAATAAATAAAATATACTAACTGATAAATTGTAAAATTTTGTTTAAAAAAATAAGAAAAATTTGCATTGTGATTTTACCAATAAAAACGTCCTGGCCAAATCACAGTTTAGGTGACAAAGAAATCTGATATTTTTGTTGTCGCCAAAAAGAGAGATAAGGTGTTTTTTAAATGACAATAGATGAGTAAGGAAGACATTTAGATTTCTCTTTCCCCTCATGTCAACAAGTAGTCTGAGATTTCAAAATTTGAGTCTTAAGGGTGAGTTTAGGAGAAAGGAGATATAGTATGGGGGGAAGGAGGAAGTATTTATAAGGGGAAACATTTTGTTGAATTTCCAACTGATTTTAGTTGTTAAATTTTCAATGCTGCTTAACAAAAAACTATTTAATCAAATGCTAGAACTGAAGATGCTACCTTGAACAGATATGAATAGGGATTGCAATATCGGACCAAAAGTTCAATAACCGGTATTCGGTATTTTTAAATCTTAATACCGGGGTACCAGTTTTAATACCGGTAGTAGAAATTTTAGGAAAAGAAAGAAAACACAGGTGTTTTTTTTTTTTTTGTTTTATTTGATAGTTTTATTAGAGATTGTAAATATCACAAAAAACACTTGAAATGGCAAACCATCTAATGCTGTCATTTTACTTATAATTTGATCCAAATTATCTTTTTTTAAAAAAAATAACCTAAAATCCCTGAAGGCTTGGGCTTAGAAACTGTGCTTAAGCTTGTATCTTCATCGCAATCAGATTCTTCCCTCTTTGATAAATTTGTATCATGATTCGTTTTTAAATGTGTATGGAGTCCGCTTGTACTTCCTCCATTCGCTTTAATAATTCTTGAACATTTTTTACATTGTGCCACCATACTCTTTTCATCATATACATAATGAAACCAAACCGAAGTATTATCAACTGATTTTTATGTTCTTTAAAGTTATTCTTATCTATTATTATTGGGTATTATTTATGAGTATATATTTATAATAAATCTGAAAAATATTTTGAACTCTAAAGTATGATATGCAAATACAATGTGAATAACAAACTCACCAATTTAAAAAAATATTTAAATATTACACACTTTCTTCACAACTACAAACTTATTTTCACAGATACAAATTTATTTTCTAGTTTATAAGTTTTATTTTCTGAAGCTGTGTTCGTAAATGATTTAGTTTAAAATTCTCATTTCACATTAAAGATATGTTATATATATGACGATTAAAGCTATGAAAATTAACTTGAAAGTATACTACCACTGGCACATTTTTCCTCTACTAAGTAAATGTTCATATTTGATTTAGATTAAAACATGAACATTACATAAAGAACAATGAAATATATTTTTTAGTTATATATCTTCAGTTATTTTTTATATGCCTGATATTTAAAAAGGAGGAATAGAAATTAAGGAATTTTAAGGAAACATATTTACAAGATGTTTTCTCTGAATATATTTTTACTCTATTAAATACATATTGAGATTTGATTTCTACTAAAACTTGACCACAATACTATAGTAATGAATAATGAACAAAAATGTTTGATGCTCCCACAGCTTTTACTTTTCTGTAAAATGTCATATTTGTATAAGTTAATATTCAAATAATATTATAGAGACATAGACATTGGAAGTCGGTTGAAGCAAATTCAAGTGATTCAATATATATATATATATATATTTTTTTTTTTTTATAAAGAATAACAGGTGGGCTGAATAGTTCGTAGGCTGACACATAGATGACGCTACTAGTATTAAATCCATATGATTTTTAGTTAGTCCTAACCTTCAAAAAGACACGTGTATAAATTCACTATTAGTATGTGAGTTAGAGCATTTTTAGTGTTCATCACGTGTCGATTGGCCTCAGGTGTGAAATGATGGAGCCCTGTTTCATTCATTGTCCCATATCGACGCAAAAATTAGGGCTTATTACGATTGAACAGCTCCAAACACTGTTTAGAATCACCAATTCGTTGTTGTTTTGGGTCGATTGTGAGCTCGCGCGGCACCCACTTCGAACAGAGCTTTCGCATATCCAAATATCCATTCCGATATGTCCAACACGTTCCTTTGATATCTTTAGGGTCTCAGCTATCTCAATCACTCTTTTGATGTTTTCGTCAGTAACAGCCTCTTTGGGGCGTCCAATGCGTGCATCGTCCTTTGTGCTCATTTCGCCTCGTTTAAATTTAGCAAACCACTTCTCTACGGTTGATTTTCCTGGTGCAAAATCCGAATACTGTTTATCAAGCCAAGCCCTGGTTTCAATAGTATTTTTTTCGCCAAAAGGAATGCTTTATTAACACACGAAATTCCTTTTTATCCATGTTTTCAAACTAACAAAAGTTGCTTCACTAAAAATGATATAACTCACACACTAATAGCGCAACAGCTGTAAAATGTATACACGTGTCTTTTGAAGGTTAGGGCTAAATAAAAATCATATGGATTTAATACTAGTAGCGCCATCTATATGCCAGCCTACGAACTTTTCAGCCCACCTGTTATATAATACAAACATTGTCATTAAATTAATAATTAATAGCAAATGTTTGGCAGACAATTTGCCATTAAATTAATAAATAATGGCAAAAATATTTAATGAAAATAGTATTTTTACTATATAAAAAAAGATTTTCAAAACATTTATAAACAATAACAAATTCAGTATAAATTTGTAAATTTTTAATATCATTATTAAATTCATATTTCGTTATAGTTGGCAATATATGATTTTTTTATAGGAAAGATATATAAAAAAAAGTATTATATAGTAAAATGTTCGGCACTTACGTATTAACGCCACCTTAGCTACAGTTGCGCCAATAAAGAGCAATCTTGTTGTTCGCACGTGCATGCAGTTCTCTTTTGAACGGCAACCGCAGGTACAGATTTGGCGGTATTTAAGTGGCGCCAATCTACACTTTATTGTAGCTGTTAGATTGGCGCCACTTAAAAACCGCCAAATATGTAGCTAAGGTGGCGTTAATACGTAAGTACTAAATGTTCATTTAGGAAACCTAATATATAACAGAAAAATTGCTTTTATGTTTAAATATATTTTTGTTATTTTAAAATAAATTAAGGTAACTAATGTTTGTGGTCTCTTTTTAATTATCCAAGAAAGATTTTAAATCCTTTATCAACAACTAAATTACAAATATTTTTCTTTTTAAAATATAAACATTTTACTCATAACAATAAATAAACAGAAAATATTTAATTTATATGAGATACAAACTGCATTTAAATATAAAAATCTTTCTAAGAGACCCAAAGTTACATTAAAATTTTAGTGAGAAAAACATTGACAAAAAATAAAGTTTAGTAAAAGAAATTATACAAATAGTTTTACCAACTATTCACATGAAAATAAACACAGGTTTAAGGACAGAAACAGATAGATTAATTTTTTGTTAGGGTGTTAGCCATACATATATACCACAAAGAAAAAGCATAATAATCATTATTGAATTTTTCTGTCTTTTACTTTTTGATAGTATACAATTTAAAAATCAAAATTATTTTTATATGTATATATTCACTGAAAATTTTATATGTAAAATTTCTCTGAAACTATCTTTCCCTGTTATTACACTGCTGTGTTTCACTCCGTTTGATTTGATCATTAACTAATTTCCCCACATGATAGTTAGTGAAACAGTAATACATTTATATATTCTACTATATTATCCAAAATCAATATTATATCAATCTTTAGTTAAACAAAAGTTACCATTAATTTTTTTTTAAAAAGGAAAAAGTTACATTTAATTTTTACAAAGACATTTATTTAACATTAGCTTATAATAAGGACACCTAATTTAGTGAAAAATGTTTATAAAGCAGAAATATTTTTCTAAATTTGTAACGCAACTTCATTGATATTTAGAATAATAAAAAAAAGACAAAAGTGCATTTACGACAAATTTACAAATATGTTCATAGATTTCCCTACAAAAAGTAATAAATAAATAAATAAAAAAAAATAAATCCACAATTTTGTCCAAAGGTTGAGTTTAAGAAAAATACATTACATAGCAACAGTGGGCTCTTTTAGTTATGACCCCGAAGGACAATGTATTTTAATATTAAATTTACCACATAAATTATCTGAAGCCAAAAACATTGAACATTTTCTTTATTAAGTAATTTCTTTTACTAATGAGAAAGATAAAATAAATGAATACTAAAAAACAGATTGAAGAGCTAAAAAAAAAAATTTAAAACTACATTTGAAGATCCGAGTTTTAAATGTACATTTACAGTTTCTGTTTATACATTTGCACTTGATATCATTCAAGATAGTTATCCAGTTTCAAATATAATACCAACAAAGCACTGGGAGAAATAGAAGTACTAAAAGTGAAGGAGAATCAGGCATTACAGATCTCTTTACCTAACTGGATTTTGGAAATTGGTACCAGAAACAAAGCATCCTAATTTAAAGAAAGCAGCTTGCAAACTATTTTCAATTTTTAAAACATACTCCTGCAAATGTTTATACTCAACTATGAAGTTTATCAAGTCAAAATGTCTCACAATGAACTAATTAGCATCTTAAAGAATGGCTGTAAACAGCCTTAAGATATTACACAACAGAGTTTAAAAAATTTTTGAAGGAAAATTGACTGAACTTATAGTTATTAGACATTTTGTTCTTTAAATTTTTAAATTGCAATTATTTTATAAAATATTTGCCCTTATTTTTTCATTCATATTATATTTTTGATTTTTAATAAAGTTAAATAAATGTTATAATATTTATTTAACTTTATTAAAAATTAAATTTAAAAACTAACTTTATTTAAAAACTAACATGACTCTCAAAAGAAATATGGAATTCATATGAAGCTTCAGTTGATTTAACATATTAATATATTATATCTTTATCACTTTTTTACCTTCAATGTGACTTTTGTAGTGAAATTTTAAACTTCTCTCAGTTGAAAATAATTTGCTGCAAACATCACATACATAAGGTTTGACCTTTGTATGACTTGGATAATGGGCGTCTAATTGACGTTTGTACATAAATGGTTTTTTACAGATGTTACACACATAACCTTTCGCCTTCACATGGGTAAGGCAATGAGATTTCAAACTATCTTCATCTGAAAATTCCATTTTACATACATCACACACAAAAGAAATGTCTTTTTCATCAGCATTATTGGTATGCTCTAAATTTAAAGATTTCTCACTTACAACATTAATAATTAAATCTTTCTTATTGCTGTTTTCAGGCTGACATGAAATTCCTTCCTCATATGTTTTGTGATAGTTTAAATTTGCCTTATACATAAATGCTTTGTTACATATTTCACAAACATAAGGCTTTTTCTTATGAATATGAACATGTGTAAATAAATAGGAAGGGTGTGAAAATGCTTGACGACACACATCACATACATATTTATCTTTATTATTAGAATCCCACTCCTGTTCTACACAAGAACTTTCTTTGGCATGTTTCCTTTTATGGTAATTCAAGCTTTGATATACTCTTTAATTCTTTATTACATATTTCACACATATAAAGTTTTCATTTGTATGAATGCTGCTATGAGCTATTAAAGCTGATTTATAATTAAATCTTTCATTACATTCATGACATTTATAAGGTTTTTTCTTTTGTATGAACATGAGAATGAAGTTTTAAATTTGACAGCTTTTGAAAACTTTTGCATACCTCACAAACAAACGTTTTTTTTTCTCTTGTGTGAGTTGCATAATGAACTTCAAACACACTTTTATATCTTATTTCTTTTCACATACATCACACTTAAACCCTATTATTTTTTCATTAGAATATTGAGCATGAAAATAAGCCATACTTGGAAATGTATGCAATTCATAGATGCCAAGTTCTTCATTCCAGACATTTTTATACAGGCTTTTTCCTTTTTATGAATACGAGAGTGACTTTTTAAATTTGCTAACTGTGAAAATGATACATTACACAAATCACATGTATAAGGTTTCACATCTTTATGGAAAAGTATGTGCCTATTTAAATTTGATTTATTGGCAAATGCCTTTTCACATATATCACAAACATAAGGTTTTTCTTTTGTATGAACACGTGAATGGCTTTTTAAATTTGATCGATTGGCAAATCTCTTTTCACACCTGAGACATACAAATGGTTTTTCTTTTGTGTGATTTCGACGATGAATTCGTAATGCAGCGATTTTTTTAAAATCTTTATCACATATATCACATTTGTGTATTTTTTTAAAATGACTATAATAATGGACAGTAAATTTATTCTCAGTGAAAAATGTTTACTACAAAATTTACATTTTATCATATTTATACATTTATAATTAAATCCAAGAATTTATATTAAAATCATTGCAGTATGTGAATAGAATAAGAAATTTGTAATTATGTAAGTTCTACAAAATTAACATGTTTTAAAATATTAACAGCATATTATAAAAGAGATTCCTGAAATTTACACTGGGATTCATTTATCTAGAATAAAAACTAATAACAATTTTTTTCTAATAAAGAGTGGAATTACAATTTCAATAATATAATTAAAAAATTAATAAGTCAATAATGTAAATACCTTTCACTAAGATAAATCTGCTCAGTAAATAAGAAAATGTGCTATTAAATAAAAAGCATTACAAATATAGATTTTAGATAAGACTTCATAGTGGAATTAAATGGGTTAAAGTCTTATTTTGGCTAAGTTATTTAAAGATTATCAAATGAAATTATTTATTCTAGCTACACGTTCGGCCGACAAGAGGATAGGCATCTTTAGGGAATCTTTTAACATTTCTAGTAAATTAATTTCGAGTTATTGATATTCTTTTAGCATCTTAACTTTCCTAAAAGTAATTCAAAGAGGAATTAATTTCATGAAGAAATTTTAAATGCATACGACCGACCTCCAGTCTGAAATTATCCCCTACATAAATAAAAATTTATAGCCATCAAGAGAAATGAGGCAGTTGGGATGAGGAATGCACCTCCGGTTAAGAATTGTAGACAACTAGAAGGCGCTATCAATCTTAAGGGGAAAGGGAATTTTTCCTTCAACGAGTAGGGAAACTTTTTCCACCTGTTTGATTGAGCGTGAATTGTTGTCACATATCGTTTAATTACTGTAGCGTGCTTTGTGTCGCCATTTTCTCGAAGCGTCATTGTGCTGTAGTTTTTAAATAATTTCTTATTTTGCAATATAATAATTAATCGCTTTTTTAATTTAACAGTTTGTGTTTCGATTTAAAGAAATATTGTCACAGGAGCATAGCTGGTTAGGCT
This sequence comes from Caerostris extrusa, assembly GCA_021605095.1. Taxonomy (NCBI): domain Eukaryota; kingdom Metazoa; phylum Arthropoda; class Arachnida; order Araneae; family Araneidae; genus Caerostris; species Caerostris extrusa. The sequence goes on from BPLR01012686.1 coordinate 154,944, forward strand.
TAAAGTGCATATAAAGTTAGTAAAACTTAATCAAATAATTGTATATTAACTTTTAAATTATTTAATAATAATTGATTATACATTTAAATGATACCTTATTCATGAGGAATTTGATTTCATAAACATTAAACGTTTAAATTATTCATCTGTTTGAAATCTAAATGGATTTATTGAAAATGTAATATTAATAATAATATATATATTTTTACTTATTTCACAGATTACTGTTGGAATAAGAAAATAAACCCTACTGTAACACATTTTCTTTGAGTGAGTTCCTTGGTTATATTAAGGTTAGTCAAATAAATGTACATTATTTTTTAAATTACCTTGTGGCGGCTTTGTAAAGCTTGCGTGTTATTAAAATCCAGACGGCTAAATAAAAGACGATTATCAATTTTCACATTTACAACATCTTTTTATTTAATTTCTAACGACAACTACGTTCTGTTTTCATTCTAGCGGGAAAATTCCCTTTTTTAACAGTGAAAGTAGAAGTTAAACAATTCTTACTCCATTTTCCATCAATAGGTGTCGCTACATCACTCCCCTACCAGTAACAAAGTTACGTTACTTTGAAAATGGTAGAAGAATTAATATATCTATACAAATAATAGCGAACAAATACACATTGATACAAATTTAAATTGCACAAAATAATTACAAATACAATTAGATATAAAATTTACATACAATAAATCAAGTTAATTTTTAAAATGGACATGGACGAATTATAATTTTGAAGAAAAGTCAATAATGTTATTAAAACGAACAGGAAGTTTTACTTGTCTTCCACAACGTGTTGTTGCGTTTGGTTGTGCAACTTGCTGACTTGGTATAAATGTTTGCTCACTCGGCACAGATGTATGATCATTTGATGACTTTGGATTCAGAAGTTCATTAGGTTGTAACACATATGCGGTTTTAATCTATCCACTGAAATTTTAACTTGTTTATTTATAATTGATAGAAGAAAGTTTTCGGGGATCTTTGCAATACCAAATAGGGTCCTTCATATGGGGGTTCTAAGGTTTTTTAACTCTGTCAATTCGCAGAAACACATGTGAGCATGTGTACAAATCTTTGGAATGAAGATCTTTTGTTTACATTTGCTTTTGGATTGGTATGGTTTTAAGTCAGCCATCTTTTTTCGAAGATTGCTTACAAAATTATCATCAGATATTTGCAATCTGATTCTTCAAAGAATTCGCCTGGTAATTTAATAGTTTTGCCACAAACCATTTCAGCTATTGTATACTTACAGTCCTCATGTAGAGCAGCTCGCAAACCCATAAGAACCGTTGGTAATGTGTCCGTCCAACGAACGTTGTTATGACATCTAACAGCTGTTTTCAAGGTACGGTGAAGACGTTCAACTTTTTCATTACTCTGAGGATGGTAAGAAGACGTATGGTTTACATTAACACCACATAGAGTAAGCTAAACTTCGAAATAGTTCTGAAATAAATTGAGTGCCTCTGTCAGTAATAACACAAGTAGGTACACCAAATCGGGTAATCCAATGCTCAAAAAAGCTTTTGCTATACTTTCTGCAGTGATATTTGATAACGGTACCACTTCCATCCAATAGGTAAAGCGATCAATACACGTCAAGCAGTATGTGTATCCATTAGAAGGTGAATAAGATCCAATTAAATCTATATGAACGACACTAAATCTCTCATCTGGTGCTTGAAATTGTGAATATGCGGATTTTTGTATGTTTAGTTATTTTATTTTTTTCTGACAGTTGATGCAAGTTTGAGTCCACTGTTTAACATCTTTTTTCATATTTGGCCAAATGAATCTTTTAGTTATTTCTTTTACAGTAGTTCGAATTGCAGAATGAGCTAAATTGTGAATTGTATTAAATATTGTCATTCGAAAATTTTTTGGTATGAATGTTCTGATACTGGAAGTAGAGGTATCACAATACAAGAGCTTTCCTGATGGCAATTGGTGTTCTTTAAAATCTAATGATTTGGAATGTAATTTCAATTGTTGTGGTTCATCATCATTAATTTGTGCATCTGCTATCAAGTCATAATCGACAATAGGTGAATCAATGTCCTCAATTATAGACAGTCTGTCTGCTACCACATTGTTTCGACCACTGATATGGTATAGGTTAGTAGAGAATTGTGAGATATATTGTAGATGTCTTAGTTGTCTGGGGGAGGCTTTATCATTGTTTTGCTTAAAAGCGAATGTTAACGGCTTATGATCTGTATAAATATCGAAATCTCAACCTTGAAGTAAATGCTTAAAATGTTTAATGGATAAATATATACCCAAAAGTTCACGGTCGTAAACGCTGTAATTTTTCTGAGCATCGTTAAGTTTTTTAGAAAAAATGCAATTGACTTCCATCCATTTGGTTCTTTTTTGTTGAATAACTAATCCAATATCCCAATCAGATGCATCTGTGAGAAGTGCCAGAGGGTAATCCGAGTTGGGATATGCCATTAACGCTATTTGAGCAACATCTTGTTTGCATTTTTCAAAACTTTGTCTGGTTTCATCGGTCCATGGTATTTTGCGTCGATCTTTTTTGTAGATCCTTTCAAAAGTTCATGTAGAGGGGCTTGAGTTTTTGCGGCATTATTTATATAATTACGATAAAAAATTGATCATTCCTAAGAAGGAACGTAATTCGTGCATAGTTTCTGGCAATGGATATTCTATGATAGCTTTGATCTTTTGAGGTTGAGGTTGTGAGCCTTCTGCAAATATTTGATAGCCTAAAAAATCTATTACAGCTACTCCCAAAACTGATTTGCTAATATTAATCCGTAGACCATATTTATTTAAACGCTTGAAAACTATTTTAAGATGTGAACGATGTTCTTCCTCGCAAGAAGAGGCGATCAACACATCATCTAAGTATGGAAACACAAAGTCTAGACCATAAAGAACTTCATTTATAAACCTTTGAAATGTTGCAGGGGCATTTTTGAGACCAAAACTCATCACATTGAATTGATAAAAGTCCAAAAGGTGTGATGATGGCAGTTTTTGCCTTATCTTCATCTGCTACAGGAATGTGATAATATGCTTTAGTAATGTCAATTTTAGAAAATATAGTTTTATTAGTTAAAATATGTTGAAAATCCTGGATTCGAGGTATGTTATATCGATCAGGTATAGTTAAATCATTCAATCTTCTATAATCACCACACGGACGAAAAGAACCATCTTTCTTTGTTACTATATGTAAGGGACTTGCCCATTCTGAGCTAGATGGACTAATAATGTTATTGTCTAGCATATATTTAAATTCTCTTTTAGCTATTTCAACCGTTTTGGATCTAATTGTCTTGCTTTACAATTTATGGGTTGTCCGTCAGTTATAACATGATGTTTTACGTTATGTTGAACATTTGAAACAAGAAAATTTGGTTTTGTTATATTGAGATACATAGAAAATATTTCAGAATATTTACATAAGCTGCTCGTTGTATTTACTCTTTCATTAATAGAGATGGGTGCAATGTCACCATAAACTGAAAGGTTAGTTACACACCATCAATTAATCTTTTATGCTTGATATCAATTAATAAATTGAACTTGTTTAAAAAATCTGCACCTAGTATAGGTTTACTAATTTTGGCCACAATAAACGGGAATTGAAATTCTCGGCGCAAACCTAGATCAAGATTTAAAATTTCTGTACCAAAAGTATCGATTGCAGTATTGTTTGCAGCATATAATTTATAGTCGCTAGTAAATTTGTGTTTAGAAGTATAAGGAATAAGACTTTACGTCCGCTCCACTGTCAACCAAAAGCGTAAACCCGTTTTTTTTTGTCGTTGACAAATAGACGGTATTGACGGCAATGTTTTGTATTTTCAGCAGCAGAGTCTGCCGTTAATTCTGTTGCTGATTCTGGTTTTCCGAAGATTGATTATTTTTCCATGCACATGGAGCTTTGCATTTATCAGGAAAACATTTTTCTCGAAAACAAAATTGGTAATAACAGTATTTTGCCAGAAGGATTATAATAGCGATTGCGAGACTTACTTCGATGAGAAGAAGAGTATCGATCTCTATTTCTTGTTTGGGAATGAGAGTTCCTTGCGACATCAGTTTTTCAAGTTTATTATCCAAAGATGCAATTTGTTGTTGTAATTCAGTTATGGTATCTGATCCTGATGAAACATTGCTTACGCAGTAAAGTTCTTGTTTTGTTGCATTTCAAGAATACGATCCGCCATTAATGCTAGTTTCTCAATTTCTTTATCACTAACTAATAAAATATTCCGCACGGAATCAGGCATTTTTGTAGAAATAACGTTGTTAGCACTTTTATCAGTAATTCCAGCAGTAGCCAGGTTTCTCATTTTTGTAAAAGTTGACTGGGTTTATGATCTCTCAAATCAAGTCCTGTAAGTAGTCTCTGAAGACGCTTATTTTCGCTTTCTTTAAAAGTATTCAGCAAACGTTCTTTAGCAGCGGTATATTTTGTTCTATTATCATCACTTATAATATCCCACAAACTTTCAACACATTTCGGTTCTAATTGCGAAACTAAGTAGTTGAATTTTGTATCCTCGGCTGTTATTCCACAAATTGAAAACTGTCCTTCAACTTGAAAGAACCATATTTCTGGTTTTTCTGTCCAAAAAGGAGGTATTTTGACACTTACCCGCACTACTTTTTTTTTTTCGCCGATCCATTTGTTTCAGTCATTTTGTAAATAAAACACAGTTTGCAAACAATTCACGGGTCACCAAGTATGTGGCGGCTTTGTAAAGGTTGCGTAGTGTTATTAAAATCCAGACGGCAAAATAAAAGACGATAATCAATTTTCACATTTACAACATCTTTTATTTAATTTCTAACGCCAACTACATAACGCCAACTATGTTCTGTTTTCATTCTAGCGGGAAAATTCCCTTTTTTAACAGTGAAAGTAGAAGTTAAACAATTCTTACTCCATTTTCCGTCAATAGGTGTCGCTACAATCTTTTACTTGATTTTCCATTTGTAATTGTTTCTTTGGTAACAAGAAATTGTATTTAGTAGATAAGATATGTTACGTAATAAATTCATAGGCTTGAATTGTAGATTAAACTTAATGCACATTTTTAATCGTAGAATTATTTTTTATTGAATTTATAATGCCATTAATTGTGAAAGAATGCAAATTTATAAATTAGTAGCAGTGCCCATTCGCTTTATTGGCGACATATATATATTATTAAATATTTATATTATTATAAATTTTTGTGAATCGATATTGTCCATGAACTATAGCCTTCCTCAGTGGACTGTTTATTTGGGGTTCACTTGTCCAAATAATCACTCACAGTGCAAATTAAATATGTTTATTATTATACTGCACTTAACAGCCCTAGGTACATATAGGTAATATATCCATCTTACAGATCACACACGACACTTACACTTTTTTTCACCGCTTCAGCTGTTAAGCGAGGCTCAAACTGAACATGCTGACACATTTAGGAGCTTAGCTGTTCTAAAATTAACTAAGCCTGTATGTTGTGAATGCTAAGATTCCCGAAACACAACTAGTAACTACTTTTTATCAACCAAAAGAATATAAATAAAATAATACATTTGAAAAAGAAAGAAATGATAAAACTTGAGATCAAATAGATCGTAATATTTTTACAGTTAAACGATGATTAGAACATATGAATAAATAGTACATAGTATATATATATATATATATATATATACACACACACTCAAGAGCCGAAACATTATGGCCACCCCTACATTTTTTGCAATGAATTCGCCTGGATGACGTGGAAGGCACGTGATCAGGTGGAAGTGATATTTAACTGCTGTTGGAGAGTCTGAAGAATCATTCTTTCACTTACTTCTGTGTGTGATGGGAAAGGCTGCGGATCTAAGCGACTTTGATAGAGGGCAGATTGTAATGGCTCGAAGGCTCAGAACAAGTATTTCCGAAACTGCACGACTCGTGGATTGTTGGCGATCTACAGTTGTTAGTACTTATGCAAAGTGGATGAATGACGGTGAAACCAGCAGTAGACGACATGGTGTTGGACGTCCACTCGCTATCAAAGAAAAAGGTCGTCGGAGAATGTCTCGCATGGGGAAGCAAAACCGGAGCCAGACAGTGGCTCAGCTGACAGCCCAATACAATGCAGGGCCAAGTAGAATAGTATCGGAGCACACTGTTCAGCGGACACTGTTGGATATGGGACTTCGCAGCAAACGTCCCACTCGTGTGCCTTTGCTGACCAAGCGTCATCGCCAATTGCGCCTGCGCTGGGCCGGGAACATCGTGACTGGCCCATGGATCAGTGGGAGAGAGTTGCCTGGTCAGATGAATCACGGTTTGTCATTCATCACGCCGACGGCCGCGTCAGGATACGCCGTCTTCCAGGCGAACAGTTGCTCCCTCAATGTACAGTAGGTCATACACAGGCCGGTGGTGGCGGTATTATGCTTTCGGGGGGACGTTCTCTTGGGCGTCTCTGGGACCCGTGGTTGTGGTAGAGCAGACCATGAATGCTACAGGGTATTTGAACATCATTGCGGACCAGTTGCACCCTTACATGGCCTCTGTTTTCCAGCTGAAATGAAATGTTCCAACAGGACAACGCCCCTTGTCACTAAAATTGTGTTGGAGTGGTTCCAGGAACATGATGCTGAATTCCAGTTAATGTCCTGGCCGCCTAATTCACCGGATATCAATCCGATAGAACACATTTGGGATGTACTGGGACGGCAGCTGAGAGTTCAAAGACCACCAATTCGCAATATCTCGTATTTGCGTGACCGTGGCTTAAACATCTCGTACAATCTGTCTCCGGCCATCTACCAAGGACTTGTGGCATCCATGCCAAGACGGGTTGAAGCTGTGTTGCGCGCCAAAGGTGGGCCAACTCGTTATTAACAGGTGGTCATAATGTTTTGGCTCTTGAGTGTATATATATATATATACTAGTACTTGAAATGAAAACCTCAGAATGAAAATGTGGGTTACGAGACAGGTTTTTACAGAAATGTAGGTTACTTACAAGATTACGAGACTTTTCGTAGAAACTGAAGTGTCGTTGTTGTCTTATAATAAACATCCTCTGACCTATCGAATATTCTAGAGTAAGATAGAAATTTATATTCAAAAGCGCTTTGTAGTTTGTTTCTTTCTTTGACATACTTTTATGCATTAAAACGAAAATATGTTCAACTGTTTCTGGAGTTTGCAAATCGGGCATAATGGAGATGAAGGCAAATCGATGAAATTTAGAATTACTATGATTTATCTTTGTGCAAAAGCTGGATATAAGAATGTATTCCTTTCGATGGTTAGGAAAAGTTAATGAAAAGGAAGAATTATTCAGCTACAATTATCAGCTATCTACAGTTCTGTTGCTTATATCTGTACTTTCTTTCTTTTTTTTGTTGTTGAAATATGAGATCTTCCGGTGATATCCAATGAAATATTATTGTTTCTGTTGCAGATCTTGCGAGTGAATCGGCTAGTTCATTCTCTATAATACCAACATGTCCTGAGAACCTGATGAATTCGATGGATAAAATGCTATTGCAAATATCTTGAAGTTTATTGCCAACTAACTTGATCCTAAGATTGGAGGGATATTGCAGTTCGGTAATGACTGTAGAGCTGAAAGACGGTCTGTGAGGATAATATATTTATGAAATGAAAAAACATAAGTTGAAAGGGTCAAACGGAGTGCAAGAGCTTCTCCCATAAAAATGCTGTTGCAATTTGAAATCAATCATCATATTGAAAAGGAATTGATGACTGCTATTAAATGTTTAAGTTCTGTCTTAAATGCGTCAAAGGCTAAAATGATCATATTTTTCCAATGTTCACTTTTATATTTATCGAAAAAGTGTTTGATGATTGTTTTATTTGAAAAGGTAAACCAATGAGATGAAATGTGACTTCAGAGTTCAAACTAAAAGGAGGAAAATTGGGAATTAAATTGGAAGGTTGAATGGTTAAACTGTCAAAAAGATTTGTAAAAAAAATTGAAGAGAAATGAGATCCGGAGAAGTGGAAATAAAACCCCAAAGTTGGGGTTTTATTTCCCGAGCGAAGATAAATAGTGCGTAGAGTATAGGAATCAAAAGAAATATGTTTGAGAATAAAGCGCTCGGCCAGTATGAAACTAAGAAAGTTGACCGGCTTCTTTTAATGAAACTGGGATCGGTGTCTGATTGGGAAAATCTGTTGCAAAACGTTAAGCAAGATGATATAAAGTGTTTAGTGTTAGAAAATGGCTCTGTGAAATAAAGATGGAAGCTCCATATTCAAGTAAAATACAAATTGTGGAATTTGTTATTTAAATTAAATGCCAGGATCGACAAACCCAGGAATTAGCCATTCAACTTTTTAATTACTTTCCTTTTAAGAAACAGGAAGTGTTGTTGGAAAGAAAGATTATCAGAGAAGATGATGGCTAAAATACGGGTATGTTGTTTCCAAGAGTGATGGATATTATAAATTTCCAAATGTCTAGAGGGCAGATGTTTTTGAAAAATCACTACTTCGCATTTTTTCAGGAAGCTTTTTCCCCCCGCACTTTGAAGAGTGTAACATTTTCTCACGGGAAGAACTTTGGCATTTCATTCCCAGGAGAGAGAAATGAATATTCTTTGTCAAGTAAATCATCAATCAAATTTGATACCAGACAAGTGGTATTGTGTATAGTTATATTAGTGTTTTAGACTAATGAGAACAACCCATCACTTAAATCTGATAGCAGATATTTTCACAGGTCGAAAAAATTACGGATGGAATATGGACTATTTCATGAATTATTCCACTGTGATTGGTTATTGATCATGAACTGAGAAATGTCTACTAAAATGAGAAGTGAGGGAAACTGACCTCTTCCCTCTCTTGACGGATTTTGAAAAAGGGAAGTTGTTGGAGAAGAAGAGAGAGAAAGAGTTCCGCGATAAGTAGACCAGAAGTGTTGTTTTTCTTTTTCTCTGTAGTGACTGAATAGGCCGGATTTTACGCCTGTTTTCCAAAGTGATATATATCAGTAGATATATACCAATATTTATATAGTAAAAATGTACTTTCTTTTTTTAAAAAAAAAAAATATTTTACATATTTTTACTATTAAATTTTTACAGCTTTTCAATTCCGTGAAAATTTGTGCTTGAAGAAAACCGGCAAACGAAAATTCAATGATAATCACTATTTATTCCTGAAAAAATGAATTAATACGGCATAATAATAGTTTTTTTTACTATAAAAGGCATATTCATTTTAACTTGTTTAATAATATTCTAATATTCGAAGTTATTAAAAAATTTTATAGTTTGTCAACACAGTGAAATTTAGAATTTGAGGAAAGCCATAAATGAATTAGTTGTGATTATACATTAAGAAATTTGCTCCAAAAATGGAATTTTTTTCCTCCGAGATTCTTTATCTTCGCTTGCATAATTATTTCATACTTTGTTCCAATAATAACTTGTTTGGCCCCAATCAATTACCAAGAAAGATAGCTAATATTATTATTTACATAAATTTCATATTATATTGTGGCTTGCCTAATGGAATTGATTGTTTGAAGCCTTTCAATTGAGAAATTTTAAATGAAAGGAAAAAAAACAACAAAAAAAAAAAAAAAAAAAAAAAAACGATGAACAAATTCTTAATGTTAGAAAAAAAAAAGTGATGAGCAAATTCTTAGTGAAACTTCTGATTCCATAAAATTTAGAACATTCCAATTGAAAGATTCAAGGTAATTAAAGACTATTCAGGGTTCTAAAGACTTCTCTATTGAAAATATTCTCACAAAATCAGGAAAAGTGTTACTTTAGAATTGCAGTTTTCCTTACCTCAATATAAACCAGATGTCTGAAATGTTGGTAAAATAAAAACACTTGAATTTATACTATTATATATACAGTAGAACCTCTGTAAATTGAACTTCAAGGGAGACGCCAAATAATTCGAGTTATTGAGTTTCGACTTATGGAGGATTTTGACTTACACGGATTTTGTAAGGAAATATTCGACTTGTAGAGGTTTAGATTCTTTTCTGACTTATTTTGAGTTCAACTTACAGAGATAATAAGCATGTTTATTTGCAACTTAAAAGTTACATTATGTACTACAATAAAAGATCTAAATAATTCCGAAACAACCTTAAAATTAAAAATATTATGTATTAAAAAAAGTTAATTATTTATTTATTTGCTTTAGACAATTCCACCGTTCTCTATCTATCGCTAGAGTTCAAATGAAATCAATAGCAATAAGAACTATAAGAGTAAGAATTATAATAACAATATTTCATAGAATAGGGCCTGATGGCCGAGTGTCTGGCGCTCGGTACCACAGGTATCTGGTTCGAAATCCACTTTAAACTGTAGGTCCCTGTCATAATAGGATCGTAGAGCGTTGCGGGGTCATTGTTACTCTGTGACTTATCTTCAAGTTACACGCGCCCCTGGGTACTGCAAAGTGAGTAACGTCTGTGCATCCCTTATGGTATAAAAGATCACGGTCTATTGCCAACTGCATTAGAAAAAAAAAAAATATTTCATAGAATTGGTTATTCTATTTACTGTATACTCATACATTGTTTTCTAAGAAACAATGGCATGCATTGTCGGCAAATCCTTAAAGTCGGTAACTTATTTTTCTTCGAGCTATAGAGATAATTAGTTTCAAATGATCGAGTCGTAAAGGTTGTAAAATCGAACATTGCTAATGTTCGAGTTACAGAGGTCCGATTTTTTTTTTTTTCGAGTTACGGAGGGAAAATATATACCAAAATGACTTGTGGGGATTGACTAATTATTTCGACATATAGAGGGTTGAAATTTCGAGTAATGGAGGTTTTGGGGCTTGAAGGGAAGGGAACAAAAAAATTTTCCAGTTGTGGAGGTTTTCGACTTATCGCGGTTCTACTGTATATAAGGACTTATGAGTTATAAATAAACAGGAAAACATTTTTTGGGAAATATACGTTCATCTTTTCCAATCCTTCTCTAAAAACACGTAACAAGAGGCACTAAACACTGAAAACTCTTATATTAAATCTACAAGTTTGTATCGCCGCCAGAATTAGCTCAGTTATTGGATAAGTGTGGCTACTTCTCCTGTCACCAATACACTGAAGCAGCGCTTTTCTTGAGTTGTTTGAAATTTACACGCGATGTTCAGAAACTATTGTAACCAAAACATCTTTAATACTGATTGGTTCCATCGTTATCTTCTGCGGATATTTCAATGATCATCACACAATGTGGATATTCAAGTAAATTTTGTCACAGAAATTTACCTCTGGTTCCAGTGCTGACTCGAAGTTAGAACTCCTACCATTTTGATCCGTTTTTTCTAGTTGATTACAAAATACATCATATCCGTGAAATAAATTTGAAAACTGCCTGCATTATTTTTCCGTCATAAAATAGTTGTAGGCCGAATTGATAAATATTGCTTTTTTTGTGTGTTTACATCCATTATTTTCATTTCATATTTTATGTATATGATTTATATTGTGGTCGATTCAGCATTATACAAAAAGAAAATTTTAACGATTTTATAGGTATTCGGTTTATTTTGGAGCTTTATGTTATTTCTTATGATGACTGTTAAATCACTTAATTGTGTGTATAATCGTAAATTGTACACTGTATCAGGAAGCATACAAAAATCCATCTATATTCAACATTGTATGTTGTTCGCTCAAAATGGAACCACATTAACAAAATGAAGAATCGTTCCTATCAAAAAAGGTTTTATTTTCGATGTAATTGGAATTATCCTCACTTGGATAGTAATGGTATACATTTTAATGCCGTTGAAAAAAAGAAAATCAATAGGAAAATCGTCTAAAAATATAAACAATAGATAATATTTTTGCATCAGTTTTATATGGTGAATTATCGTTTAAATATTTATAAATAATTTTTTAAACTCTAAACAAATGAAAAAAAAAAAAAAAAAAAAAAGACATTTTGAAATAAAATAACTCACAAAATATATCAAGCCTATATGAAATTCTCGTTATTATTTTGAGTACAAAAAAATAGTACCGAGTTTTCTATAATAATTTAGAAATATTTTTGGGGATAGATCTTGCTACATTAAATAAAATTATTTGCTTAGAAGATTTAGTTGTACTTATTTAGTATATCTTTACATGATTAGAATATCTTAACGGTTAAATATAAAGTCAGCAAACATCATTAATAATTTTCTAAAATAATTTTAAATACCTATTTAGAAACAGTTATATTCTTAAAAATTCCACCAAATCTAGTTTAAGTCATTATATCATTTTTTACCTTCATAAAACATTATATAAAACTTCAGATTAAATAAAAATCATGTGAGACCAAAAATCAGGGAATGAACCGAATTATCATTCAAACTTTAAATGAAAATCCAAGATTATCAGTTAAAAGTATATTTGCAAGAAATAGAATTATTAGATATAGAATTTTTGCGAGTCAAAATACACTCCGAAAAATAATGACAAGAGAGAAATTCTTCGTTTGTGTAAAGAATCTAAGACTTCGAAATTCTTTTAAAAGAAACATGAATAAAAGTCTCTTAAAAGTAAAACTTTTTTTTTGCGTCGCTGGCAATAGAAAATTTGGAGGCCGAGGTTGCCTCAAAATGTATTAGATTGTCTGGAGAAATTTTAAGTAAGATTTCAACAGGATTACATATTTCATTCGTTGATCATGGCAATGAAGGATTTATGTGAGGAGGTTATAATCATCCTTTGGAATAAGTACTTCTTAATCTATTGATGATATTAGGGGATAGTATAGCTATATTGATACCACAAATTAAATTGGAAAATTATCGACTGATATGATAACAACAGAATACCTTCAATTTCTGATAGGATAATAATCTCAAGTATACCTTCTTGGTTTATGGTTCCGCCACGTTGGGAAATGGAACCAAAATAACTCACTTTTGATATCGTAGACCTAATATGCCCTCTATTGCATTCGAATAGAGCGTGAAAACTCCCTCAATGCGAACATCAAAATGGTTTATTTCTAATCGCCATTTTGCTCGGAAGCATATTTGACCTATTAAATTGGTGTGTAAGGTGGCTCTTCTCTCTGTAGGGTACTGGTGATCCAGTTTAGAGACTGAAATTAAGGCATTAATTACGCCTCACGAAAAATATATTCTGAAAGTTTGATTTCAATACATTTGTTTTACATGTGACATTTATTCAGATAATTTGTTTCACACTTTCGTTCACTTCATTTCATTACACTTTCACTACAATTCAACAGTCATCGTTGGATTCGCATTGTTTGAAACTATTGGTAATTTTACTAATAGATTGAATTAAACACTGGGAATATCTTCTTTTCAATTACTTGCACCAATTATTTTAATTATAATTTATTATATTTGTTAATATAATTAGTTCAACAATACATTCAAATTTATATTAAAAAAGGGCAAAATTTCCAGAGACCTTAGTTTATAGTCATTAAGCGAGTTTTAAGAAAAAAATTCGTAATTGTACATTTTTAATTATAGATGAAGTATTTTCGGATGTAATCTGTCGGAAAAAAAAAAAATCAATTTAAGACTGCACTTTTCTTAAGATAAGATGAATCTTTTGATGGATTATTTATTTTTCAGGGATTGTTAAGAAATTATTTACATCAAGTATTCAAAAGTTTTTTTTTATCGTTATCATTTCTCTCTCTCAGCTCAAGAAAACTCGAAACAAGTATTTCAACATATACTTGATTTGATTATATTAACAACGGTGAATGTACACATCGAGGCAGCGAAATATTAATGAACATAGTATGCATACTATATCAGTATAAAAACGAAAATTCTTTGATAATGCTATACGATTATTTGCTTTGAATAAATTTAAAAGAATTTAATCATCAAAAAATGAAGGAACTGTGGAAACAGTTTCTTACATTCCAGCTGTTCATAACTGTTTTAAAGTAAAGTTAGTACTTGCAGAATTATACAGGAAACTTGAGACAGTTTAATTTTTATCAATAGTATCTAAAATATGCTACATTCTAACTTGTGGAAAGAAAAGAATTAGTAAATGGAATATTTGGTTACATCAAAGATATTATGTATTAAAAAAACACTATAATCCACTTTATCAGATGCCAAGACTAATAATAGTTGAATTAAAAATTGCACACTTAAAATATGCAGCTTATAAAAGTAGTGCTTATGAAATTAATGGTTGAGCTCAATTCCATCAATTATAAAATTTTGGAAACATTAACTATTCAAAATGCAATTTCCACAACAATTAGCTTTTACTATTACAATGCACAAAGTCTAAAGGTTTGACTCTGAATAAAGCTGCTGTGGATATTGGTGAAAGCGATATATTAGTTGGAAATTATTCAGAGTAAAAACTATACAAGGATTAACACTCAACTAAAAATTTTCTGATGAAACATTTCAGTGTTAAAATTTTCACATGTTAGAATGTAAAAAATGAGAAGAATGCAGAATAAAAAAACTTGTAATATAGATACCGTTTAAAATATATCATTCATGATTTGAATGCTTTGTTTATTAATAATTTCCCTCATCTTTTATAATATTACTATTTATAGTAAATATAAATTAAGCAATTTTTTTAATTTTTAAATACTTTAATAATATCTATCACTCTTCAAACAAATTAAAAGTTCAGCTTTACAGAAATTTATAAAAGCTACATTACAAAAAAAATTTTTTATATTAAAATGTTTTTATTTTTTTTAACATATTCCAACAAAATTTTGTGAGTCTCCACAAAGATAATATTATTCAATGTAAAATTTTTAATTTTTTATTATAACTGATAAAATAGTCGAAGAAATTAAAAATTCTTTTGTCATCTGAAAATATTTCAGAAAATTATAGTAAAAAGTATATATAATAAAAAGCTTTAATTTGTATACCTTACATATATGTGAATTTCTCAGTGTAAAACGTTGTAATGAGATGTTTATTGCATATAATTAGCTGTAATGCTAATATTAATTACAATGAATAACATCTTATAATAATTATTACCCAAAATAATCCATATAATGTATGTTGTTTTAATTAAATATTTCACACTAAATAATCTGAATAATAATGTTTCTGTTTAATTTTATTTTCATTTATTTAATTCATTATATGAAATTTAAATATTTCTAAGTTAAGTCTAATCCCTCAATCGGTTTATAATTAAATTAAGAAATTAATATATTGAGATATAAAAATAACTTTTTAGTATTTTCCTAATACTTTTATCAAATTAAATAAATGTTCAAAAGGTAATTCAATATAATACTTTAATACCACAATACACAAAAAATGACAGATACCACATTACACAAATGATGACAGATACCACATTACAAAAATTATGACAGATACCACATTACACAAATGATGACAGATACCACATTACACAAATGATGACAGATACCACATTACACAAATGATGACAGATACCACATTACACAAATGATGACAGATACAACATTACAGAAATGATGATGGTTAAAGCCATCAAAATTAACATTACAGCGTGTTTGTTCTGGTCACATTTTTTGCTATTAACATTTCAGCGGTCGCACATGAGAGATGCACTAGAGTTGATTTCAGTTATATATTTTTAGACCAGATGGTGTTATGAATACTCGCTCCTGGCTATTCCTTTCGCTCACTCAGAATTAAATTCAGTCCCAATTTGAATGTTGAGGTGTTAATAATTAGGTGTCTGCCATTCAGCCAATTGTATTTAACAAATATGCTTGACTGTAAATGTAAATAAATCATTAACTACAGTAGAACCTCTGTAAGTCGAACTTCAAGGGAGACGCCAAATAATTCGAGTTCTAGAGTTTGCGACTTACGCGGAATTTTGTAAGGAAATATTCGACTTGTAGAGGTTTAGAACTTATAAACTTATTTTGAGTTAGAAATGTAAAATAAATAAAAATTCAAGTTACAGAGGTAATACTATAACTTTAAGTTCCAAATAAACATGTTTATGTACTACAATAAAAAATCAAAATAATTCCGAAACAACCTTAGAATTAAAAATATTATGTATTAAAAAGTCAGTTATTATTTTTTTGCTTTAAACAATTAGATCTTTCTCTGTCTATAGCATTATTTAAACTATAAAGAGCAGAAAATTCTTTTTCTTCTGAGTTGCTATTTTCATAGAATTAGTTAGTCCAATTTTTTTCGAATTACAGAGGGGAAAATATATACCAAAATGGTTTCTAGGGATTGAATAATTATTTCGACTTATTGAGGGTTGAAATTTCAAGTAATAGAGGTTTTGAAGGGAAGGGAACAAAAAAATTTTTTGAGTTGTGGAGGTTTTTCGACTTATCGAGGTTCTACTATATATCAACAATTTCATTCCATTGATTTCATCCCATTTATAAAATTCTTTCGACATTATAAGTTGTTTTAATGTCTTATATATTAAATAAATATATAGATTTAAAAATCATTTTTTTAAATAAATTGTATTGATTATTTAAAGCATAATTTCAATAAATACACCTTTTACATTTTGAAATAATGTATCCAAAAATACTCGTAACTTTCATAAGGAGGGCACGACCGCTGAAAAGTTAAATAAATGTTTACATTTAAATTAGATAACATAAAGAAAAAAATTTATGGTTATATACATGAAGTTTAAAAACACAAATAGAGTCACGAAAATATATTTACAATATCAGGGGTGGAAAAATCAAAAAAATGATTTTAGTAGCAGGCAAAATTACATTTTTGCATAGCTTTCTCTTTCTTTCAATGGTTTCATAGCAGTATATTTTTACATTAACAGTTTTTGAAGAAAAACTGTTAATGTAAAAATACAATGCAAGGCATATACTAATTAATTTTATATTATTTAGCAATTGTATGATTGATATGAAATAAAATTACATGATTTTTACTGAAATTAAATACAAAACTAATTTATTGATACATACATTAATTTCAAGAAGAAAATTAGAATCAAATGTTACAAATAATTCTTTATTTAATGTATAGATAATAAAATAATTTTTTATTTAATGTATATTAATAAATATATCCATTAATGAATTGGATACATTTCAATAATGGATGCATTCATTAATATACTTTGTATTTATTAAAGGCTAACAATTATTCTTTATCCTTCTTTGCAACTATATATTTAGAATATTTTAGAATTCTTAGCAATGAATATATTTAATGGAAATATTGTATCAATTTTTAATGGATTTCATATAAAAATATAATTATTAATTTATTAAAAAAACATTTTTTCTTTGAATTTTGTTTGCTATTTTTACATTGAATATGTTATTTAATTGAAATACAAATAATTTTAAATAAATGGCAGTAAGAAATAAAAGATTCATTTATAATTTATAAGTATCAAATGATATATGAGCTTCATTTGAGTAATAATAAACATACAAGCATTTTTTTTCGAAGTTATTTCTATTTGTATAAGCAAAAGTAGTGTTTTTAGTTTTAAAATTAAATCTACAATTATATGTATCCAATTTATGAAAAAAATACAAAATGTAGCACAAAAACCCCAATATGTCCATGCATAAGGAGAATGGACAATAATTATGTATACGTAAATATTGAATAAATGACAGAAATAAGTTTTTAAATATTATTTAACAAATTGTATTATTTCTAGATATAACATAATGGCAGATTTTCTGTGGAAAAAAGAATGAGATGTAATTCAATTTAAGTAATAAATGGGAAATAAAAAATTACTTCAATCCTTCAAATGACAGATTACAGCTAATTTGTATAATGTATTATTAAAATTATTTTAAAATTTGGATATTTAACAAGATAATTAAAAAAAAAAAGGGACAAATAAAACATATTAATCCCACAGAAAAATTCAGCATTTTTAGGAATTAAAAAAAATATGCATGGTGGTGAATAATTTACATGTAAAATGCCAATAAAAATTTAAAATTAATACATTTATTTGAAATAGTTATTGAAGAAATATTTAATTGTATATGTTCACAAATTATTTATTCTATTAGTTCCTGTAAAGCACAATAGATGGCGCCGCGATATACAAACATTTAAAAAAACAACAATCGATTTGGTGCTGTCCATAGCATTTTGGCTGCACGAGCAGCCACTAGCTT
Source organism: Caerostris extrusa (assembly GCA_021605095.1). Lineage (NCBI taxonomy): Eukaryota > Metazoa > Arthropoda > Arachnida > Araneae > Araneidae > Caerostris > Caerostris extrusa. The sequence goes on from BPLR01012686.1 coordinate 173,088, forward strand.
TTGTCTTGGATTGAGGAAGCCACTGCAACATAATAATAGCACTGCACTAATAATATAATAGAAATAATAGCACTGCTTGCCCAATAAATAATAAAATAAAAGTTTTAAGATAAAGTGAAGAGATATAACAAAGAAAAATGATAAATGTTGTTGGCATAACTAATATCGCCAACAAAAACGTCATGAAAGCATAACTCTTACCCTATTGGTTAATTTTTACCGGCTCTAATAATGATTATAGAAAAGGCTGAAGATAGCCAAATATGAATGAGCCTATTTTTTAGGGTGGATTACTAAATCAAAATAAAGGAAATATTTATTTTTGGACCATAAATATAAAATTTGCAGAATGTAGCAAGGGATGAACATTGACACAGATTTTCCACCCCTGCAGCATCTTGAGATATATTTTTACTCTATAATAAATGATGAGATTCTATTTACACTATAACTTGAATATCATATTATATAAAGAACATTGAATAAAAAGTTTTATACTCACAGATTTTACTTTACTGCAAAAGTTTAAATTTGTATAATTTAAGATTTAAATAATACTATAAGAATATGAATATAGGAAGAAGAATACAGCAAATTCAAATGACAGAAAATATAATGCAAGTAGGTCAATTATTAATTAATATTAAAACAAATTCAAAGGAAATAGTATTTTTACTATAAAAGAAAGCACAAAATTTATAAACAATAATATATGGTATTAAATAAATTAATTTTTAATTATGTCAATATTATATGATTTCTTTAAATGAAACATGCACATATATATATATAGAGAGAGAGAGAGAAAATTACTATACAGTAAAATGATCATTATTTAGAAAACAAAATATATAACAGAAAAATGCTTTTACATTTAGTTAACTATGTTATTATTTTGGAATTTAATGATGTAACTAATTTTATTACAAAAAATTATTAATGGTTTGTTAAATACATTTTCTACAATATCATTACAACTTGAGACCTACCTTTAATTACATATAAAAAATTAAATTGTTTATCAACAATCAAATTAAAGATATTTTTTAAAGCTATTACATTATGCAAGCAATATTTACAAATTCATTTTTTCTTTAAAATACGTACATGTATATAATAAATAAATAAATAAATAAATAGAAAACATTTTTATTTAATCTGAAATAAATAATATATTTTATAATTAATAAAGAAATTAAAAATATAACACTACATTTAAATATTCAAACAAAAACAAAACAATATAAAAATAAATAAAATAAATTAAACAAAATTTATGTTACATTAAAATTTTAAATAACAAAAGCATAAGTCCACTTAGAGGAAATGAATTATTGTTCCAACATTTCAAAAAAAAGGTAATTGCATCATATTTTGTTATAAAAACCCTTATATCAAAAACTGAGATGTTTGGAAGTAATATTTTAATATAAATGGATTTAAATGAGTGTAGAAAATTGAAAATATATGGTATCCATTATTAGTAGTTGCAAAAATTGCGAATGCACATCAACACTTTGAACTTGAATATAAAATATAAGACCCAATTTTAATTTATGTATATATTTCTTCTTTTGTTCTGAATATATGTATAGATATATATATTCATAACAATAGAAGGAAGAGATTGTTCACAATACAAAATGTAAAAATATTAATTATATATATACATATAAAGAATCTTGCATACCAACAGTATTTGGTTGTACCCCTGAGGAACAACTGTTTTCTGGGTGGTGGTAGAGTTGGATGCACAAAAGAGAATTCTTTCTAAGTCAGAAAAAACGAAGTCGACATGGGTTTAAAGGTAGAAAAAGAATTTATTGCTTGTTAGGGTATTAATTAAGACATAATTCCCAAATAGCAATTTTGGAAGAGAAAAACTGTTATAATGATTTTTTTTTTTTTATCTTTGATATTAACTTAAAATTTTAATTATTAAAAAATTAAAATTTCTCTGAAATTACCCTGATTCCCGATTACCTCTCTGCATTTGAATCCATCTCACTTGGTTATTAGCCAATTTTCTATATTAGAGTGGTCAAGACAATACATTTATATATTCCAACTACAGTATCCAAAATTTAGGAATTACCTAAAATAAGTAAATATTTTCACTTAATTTTTACTAGCATCACTTAATTAGTTATGTTTGTAAGAAAATGTTTTTTACAGATGTCGCACACAAAACCTTTCGCTTCCACATGGGTAAGGGAATGAGATTTCAAACTGTCTTCATCTGAAAATTCAATTTTATGTATCACACACAAAAGAGAGTTTTTTTTTTTTTTTTTCATTAGCATTATTGGTATGCTCTAAATTTAGATTTCTCATCTACCTCTTTAACAATTAAATCTTTCTTGTTGCTGTTTTCAAGTCCACAAGAAATTCCTTCCTCATATGTTTTGTGATAGTTCAAAAGTTGCCTCATGTTTAAATGCTTTATTATATATCTTGCAAACATAAGACTTTTTCTTATGACTATGAACATGTGTAAATAAATAGGAAGGGTGTGAAAATGCTTGACTACAAAATTCACATATAAATTTATTGTCATCATTAGCATTACAGCTATCTTGATCGCATGTCTCGTGTAGTGTTTTTTTCATGATTCTGCATATGCTTAATTTAAGTTTTAATGCGTTACATATTTCACACACATAATGTTTTTCATTTGTATGAATGCTACTGTGAGCTATTAAACAGGATTTAAAAGGAAATCTTTTGTCACATTTATACAGTTTTCTTTTGCATGGACACAAAAATGAAGTTTTAAATTTAACAGATTTTTACAAACTTTATCACATATATCACAAATAAATTGGTCTTTGCTTGTGTGCTTGCTGTAATGGGCTTCAAACACTTTAGATTTAAATTCTTTTTCACATATATCACACTTAAATCTTACAATTTTTCCATTATAATATTGTGCATGAAGAAAAGCCAAACTTGGATACGTCTGCGATTCATAGATGCCAAGTTCTTCATTCCAGAAATTTTGTATACAGGCCTTTTCATTTTGATGAAATCATGTAATGCGAAAATTTAAATTGTGTAGAGATTCAAATTGCGTATTACACACATTGCATGCATAAGGTCTTAAACATTTAGTTAACTATGTTTACCCTGATTCCTGATTACCTGTCTGCATTTGAATCCATCTCACTAGGTTATTAGCCAATTTTCTATATTAGACACGTCAAGACAATAATACATACCATACATGTACCATACATATACAGTATACATATACAGTACATACATATATATACCATACAGTATCCAAAATTTAGGAATTAACTAAAATAAGTAAATATTTTCACTTAATTCTTACTACCAACATTTTAATTAAGATTATAATTTGATTATTAGCTGATAATGTTTTTAAAAGATAATTTTTTTTTAATTACTTAAAACAAAAATTATATTTATAATAAAATTGTTATTTTATTCACAAATATATTCATAATTTTCTTAACATGAGAAGTAAAAATAAATAAATAATAATAAAAACAATTTTGTCTAAGGGTTGAGTTTATGAAAAATTCATTACAAATGTATATATCACCAAAGAAACTTCAGAGATCCTCAGTGTGAGTTCTATAGTGAAACTTTTAAACTTTTCTCAGCTGAGAATGCTTTGCTGCATACATCACACACAAAAGGTTTGATCTTAGTATGACTTGGATAATGTTTGTCTAATTGATGTTTGTACAAAAAATGGTTTTTTACAATGTTACACACAAAACCGTTCGCTTCCACATGGGTAAGGGAATGAGATTTCAAACTGTCTTCATCTGAAAATTCAATTTTACATACATCACACACAAAAGAAATGTCTTTTTCATCAGCATTATTGGTATGCTCAAAATTTAAAGATTTCTCATCTACCTCTTCAACTACTAAATTTTTCTTGTTGCTGTTTTCAAGTCCACAGGATGTTTTGTGATAATTTAAACTTGCCTCATGTTTAAATCCTTTCTACATATCTCATAAGTATAAGACTTTTCTTATGAATACAAACATGTATAAATAAATAGGAAGAATGTGAAAATGCTTGACCACAAAATTCACATATAAATTTATCTTCCTCATTAGCATTACAGCTATCTTGATCGCATGTCTCTTTTACTTTTTTTTTTTTCATGATTCTTCATATGCTTAATTAAGCTTGATATAAGTTTTAATGCTTTGTTACATATTTCACACACATAAGGTTTTTCATTTGTGTGAATAGTACTGTGAGTTATTAAACTTGATTTAAAAGGAAATCTTTTATCACATTCAAAAGGTTTTTCTTTGGCATGGACACGAAAATGGAGTTTTAAATTTAACAGATTTTTACAAACTTTATCACATATATCACAAATAAATTGGTCTTTGCTTGTGTGCTTACTGTAACAGGCTTCAAACACTTATTTAGACTTATATTCTTTTTCACATATAGCACACTTAAGTCCTATATTTTTCCGATTAGAATATTTTTTGACAATTTTTCCATTAGAACATTGTGCATGAAGATAAGCCAAACTTGGATTCGTATGCGATTCATAGATGCCAAGTTCTTCATTCCACACATTTTGTATACAGGCCTTTTCATTTTGATGAAATCGTGTATTGTGAAGATTTAAATTGTGTAGAGATGCAAATGACGTATTACATACATTGCATGTATAAGCTTTTAAACATTTAGTTAACTATGTTTACCCTGATTCCCGATTACCAGTCTGCATTTGAATCCATCTCACTTGGTTATTAGCCAATTTTCTATATTAGAGTGATCAAGACAATAATACATTTATATATTAAACTACAGTATCCATAATTTAGTTGAGTAAAATTTAGGAATTAACTAAAATAAGTAAATATTTTCACTTAATTCTTACTAGCAACACTTAATTAAGATTATAAATTGGTTATTAGCAGATAAAGTTTTTAAAAGATTTTTTAATTACTTAAAAAAAAAAAAAATATTATTTATAGTAAATTTGTTATTTTATTCACAAATAAATTCCAAGTTTTGTCAACATGAGAAGTAAAAATAAATAAATAATAAAAACAATTTTGTCTAAAGGTTGAGTTTATGAAAAATTCATTACAAATGTATATATTACTAAAAGAAACTTCAGTGATCCTCAGTATGACTTCTGTAGTGAAACTTTAAACTTTTCTCAGCTGAGAATGCTTTGCTGCATACATCACACACAAAAAAAGGTTTGATCTTAGTATGACTTGGATAATGTTTATCTAATTGATGTTTGTACAAAAATGGTTTTTTACAGATGTTACACACAAAACCTTTCGCTTCCACATGGGTAAGGGAATGAGATTTCAAACTGTCTTCATCTGAAAATTCAATTTTACATACGTCACACATAAAAGAAATGTCTTTTTATCAGCATTATTGGTATGCTCTAAAGATTTCTCCTCTGCCTCATTAACAATTAAATCTTTCTTTTTGCTGTTTTCAGGTCCACAAGATGTTTTGTGATAGTTTAAACTTGCCTCATGTTTAAATCCTTTCTTACATATCTCACAAACAAAAGACTTTTTCTTATGATTGCGAACATGTGTAAATAAATAGGAAGGGTGTGAAAATGCTTGACCACAAAATTCACATATAAATTTATCTTCATCATTAGCATTACAGCTATCTTGATCACATGTCTCTTTTGTTTCTTCTTTTTTTTCATGATTCTTCATATGCTTAACTAAGCTTGATTTAAGTTTTAATGCTTTGTTACATATTTCACACACATAAGGTTTTTCATTTGTGTGAATAGTACTGTGAGTTATTAAACTTGATTTAAAAAGGAAATCTTTTATCACATTCATCACATTTAAAAGGTTTTTCTTTGGCATGGACACGAAAATGAAGTTTTAAATTTAACAGATTTTTACAAACTTTATCACATATATCACAAATAAATTGGTTTTTGTTGTTGCTTGCGTGTTTGCTGTAGTGGGCTTCAAATACTTTTTTTTTTAGATTTAAATTCTTTTCACATATATCACACTTAAATCCTACAATTTTTCCTTTAGAATATTGTGCATGATGGTAAGCCAAACTTGGATACGTATGCGATTCATAGATGCCAAGTTCTTCATTCCAGACATTTTTTACACAGGTTTTTCATTTTGATGAAATCGTGTATGGTGAAGATTTAAATTGATTATAGTTGAAAATGACGTATTACACACATCACACGTATAAGGTTTTTATTTTTGAATGAGACAATACATGCCTATTGAAGTTTGGTTTATTTGAAAATCCTTTTTACATACCTCACAAGTATAAGGTGTTTCCTTAGTATGAATACGGACATGGACTCTTAAAATTTGTGTATTGGAAAATGTTTTATTACACATGAGACATGGAAATGGTTTTTCTTTTTGTGTGGCTGCGATAATGAAGTTCTAATGCATGTTTGCTTTTAAAACACTTTTCACATACATCACATTTGTGAACTACAGGTTTTTTTAAAATGACTATAATAATGAGCAGTATATTCTGTGTCAATGTCAAATTCTGCATCACAAAACTTACATTTTGTCATATTTGAGAATAAATCCAAGAATTTACTTTATTATTATAACAATAAGTGAATTGGTTAGAAGTATTGCAGTAAATTTATATCAGTACATGTATTAAAAAACTAGTTTATCGAAGAGTTAATATTATACAATGAAAGTGATTTCCTCTATTTGCAGTTCACACCTTGTTCAAAGTATAAATGAATTAAAAAATTTTCTATAAGAAAGTGTGCAATCACAATTTCAATGATTTCAAGTCTCTTTTACAGTTAATAATGTAACTTATTTTCACTTATAAAAATTTACTTAGTAATTAAAAAAAAAATATATTCTCATAAATAAAAAGTTTTAAACATACAGATTTTAAATAAAACTTCAAAATGGAATTAAAGAGTTAATAAAATTTTATTTTGGCTAAGTTTTTAAAAAAATGTTATATTATTATTTAAAAATTATCAAATACAATTAAGTATTCTAGATTCATATTCAACTACATGATGATAGGCATTCTTATAAGAATTTTTAATATTTCTTGTAAACTATTTTAGTCACTGGCACTCTTTCAGCAATTCACTTTAATAAAAGTAATTTGAATAGCAATTTAATTTACGAAGAAAATTTAAAATAAGCAAATCATTAAAGATATGTATTGCAGAAAATTGTTGAGGAATACAAATTTTGATGAATAAAAATAATAATTTACAGACAGCAAATGAAGATTATTGTTTTTAAACTGAAGTATATTATATAAGTAATAAAAGTAATTAATTGATTACCGGCTCCCAAATTAATGCTTTTATAAAGCTAAAGGATAAGGAAATTTTGTTTTCCAAAAGTCTTAAAATTAACAGGTTTCCTCTTCTGTCTAATTGTTGTGAAATTAAATAACCAAGGCTGCAGCAAAAAAAAGCAATAGTTTTTATATTTAAATATTATATGCAAATGACGCTATAAACGCCGAAAATGTTTGGTAATCACTTCGCATCACTTCGATATTGACAGATTCCAAACACAGGGTTGCCATATGGATTGCAACCTATAATCTCTACAAATACATAATCTTTATTTCTGCAACTTTAGGTAGACTGACAGTAATAGAAATTACATTATTAGAATAACATTGTTTTTACGAAGAACATTCGTCTGGATTCTAGGTTACGTTGGCATTATCAAAAAGAGCAAGCTGATTCCTTAGCAAAATCCGCGTCAGACACAGTGATTTCAAATAGGATATTACCGGATTATCTATCTTTAAAAAAGGCAACATGTAAAAACTCAGATGAACAATGGAACAAAGGAAAATAAGAGCGAGATCTGGTTCATTTAAATAGTATCAAACAAACTCATCGTCTCCTATCTATCAATAGAAAAGATGTACTAACCTCACGATTTTCGCACCAAAATCTATCCTTCTAAAGTTAGATTCAGTAGATTTGGATTAACATCTTCTCCACTATGCTCAAATGCAATAAAACGGAAACAGAGATAATTTCCTGCTCACTTATCGCTTTTAGATATTTTTACTTCAACGGATATTTGCTGATCATAAATTTCTTGTTACGTTTTCATCACTTTTCACACTTTGTAGCGACACCTATTGATGGAAAATGGAATACACATTGAACGACTTCTACTTTCACTGTTAAAAGGGAATTTCCCTACTACAATGAAAAGCAGAACGTTGTTGCTATTACGTAGTTGGCGTTCGAGATGGAATAAAGATGTTGTAAACGTGAAAATTGATTATCGTCTTTTATTTTGCCGTCTGGATTTTAATAACACTACGCAACCTTTACAATACCGCCACATACTTGGTGACCCGTGAATTGTTTGCAAACTGTGATTTATTTACAAAATGACTGAAACAAATGGATCGGCGAAAAAAAGATGAAGTAGCGCGGGTAAGTGTCAAAATACCTCCTTTTTGGGCAGAAAAACCAGAAATATGGTTCTTTCAAGTTGAAGCACAGTTTTCAATTTGTGGAATAACAGCCGAGGATACAAAATTCAACTACTTAGTTTCGCAATTAGAACCGAAATTTGTTGAAAGTTTGTGGGACATTATAAGTGATGATAATAGAACAAAATATACCGCTGCTAAAGAACGTTTGCTGAATACTTTTAAAAAAAGCGAAAATAAGCGTATTCAGAGACTACTTACAGGACTTGATTTGGGCGATCTTAAACCCAGTCAATTTTTACAAAAAATGAGAAACCTGGCTACTGATGGAATTACTGACAAAGTGCTAACAACATTATTTCTACAAAAAATGCCTGATTCCGTGCGGAATATTTTATTAGTTAGTGATGAAGGAATTGAAAAATTCTCATTAATGGCGGATCGTATTCTTGAAATGCAACCAAAACAAGAACTTTACTGCGTAAGCAATAATGTTTCATCAGTATCAGATGCCATAACTGAGTTACACCAACAAATTGCATCTTTGGATAATAAACTTGAAAAACTGAGTGTCACAAGGAACTCTCGTTCCCAATCAAGACATAGAGGTCGATACTCTTCTTCTCATCGAAGTACGTCTCACAATCGCTATTATAATCCTTCTGGCAAATACTGTTATTACCATTTTCGTTTTCGAGAAAAATGTTTTCCTGATAAATGTCAAGCTCCATGTGCATGGAAAAATAATCCTTCGGAAAACCAGAATCAGCAACAGAATTAACGGCAGACTCTGCTGCTGAAAATACAAAACATTGCCGTCAATTCCGTCTATTTGTCAACGACAAAAAACGGGTTTACGCTTTTTGGTTGACAGTGGAGCGGACGTAAGTCTTATTCCTTATACTTCTAAACACAAATTTATTAGTGACTATAAATTATATGCTGCAAACAATACTGCAATCGATACTTTTGGTACAGAAATTTTAAATCTTGATCTAGGTTTGCGCCGAGAATTTCAATTCCCGTTTATTGTGGCTAAAATTAGTAAACCTATACTAGGTGCAGATTTTTAAATAAGTTCAATTTATTAATTGATATCAAGCATAAAAGATTAATTGATGGTGTAACTAACCTTGCAGTTTATGGTGACATTGCAACTATCTCTATTAATGAAAGTGTAAATACAACGAGCAGCCTATGTAAATATTCTGATTTATTTTCTATGTATCCCAATATAACAAAACCAAATTTTCTTGTTTCAAATGTTAAACATAATGTAAAACATCATATTATAACTAAAGGACAACCTATAAATTGTAAAGCAAGACAAAGCAAAAGACATAAAGCATATTGTCACATTCCTATAGCAAAGAAAGATGAAGATAAGGCAAAAACTGCCATCATTTTTCACATATTTTAACTAATAAAACTATATTTTTTTGGACTTTATCACATTCAATGTGATGCAAAGTGCCATCATCACACCTTTTGGTTTTATCAATTCAAAAGTTTTGGTCTCAAAAATGCCCCTGCAACATTTCAAAGGTTCATAAATGAAGTTCTTTATGGTCTAGATTTTGTGTTTCCATACTTAGATGATGTGTTGATCGCCTCGTCTTGCGAGGAAGAACATCGTTCACATCTAAAAATAGTTTTCCAGCTTAGATAAATATGGTCTACGGATTAATGTTAGCAAATCAGTTTTGGGGTATCTGTAATAGATTTTTAGGCTATCAAATATCTGCGGAAGGCTCACAACCTCAACCTCAAAAAATCAAAGCTATCATAGAATATCCATTGCCAGAAACTATGCACGAATTACGTTCCTTCTTAGGAATGATCAATTTTTATCGTAATTATATAAATAATGCCTCAAAAACTCAAGCCCCTCTACATGAACTTTTGAAAGGATCTACAAAAAAGATTCGATGCCAAATACCATGGACCGATGAAACTAGACAAAGTTTTGAAAAATGCAAACAAGATGTTGCTCAAATAGCGTTAATGGCATATCCCAATTCAGATTACCCTCTGGCACTTCTCACAGATGCATCTGATTGGGCTATTGGATCAGTTATTCAACAAAAAGAACCAAATGGATGGAAGCCAATTGCATTTTTTTTTCTAAAAAACTTAATGATGCTCAGAAAAATTACAGCGTTTACGACCGTGAACTTTTGGGTATATATTTATCCATTAAACATTTTAAGCATTTACTTGAAGGTCGAGATTTCGATATTTATACTGATCATAAGCCGTTAACATTCGCTTTTAAGCAAAACAATGATAAAGCCTGCCCCAGACAACTAAGACACCTACAATATATCTCACAATACTCTACTAATCTATACCATATCAGTGGTCGAAACCATGTGGTAGCAGACAGACTGTCTAGAATTGAGAACTTCGATTCACCTATTGTTGATTACGACTTGATAGCAGATGCACAAATTAATGATGATGAATTGCAACAATTGAAATTACATTCCAAATCAATACATTTTAAAGAACACCTATTGCCATCAGGAAAGCTCTTGCATTGTGATACCTCTACTTCCAGTATCAGACCATTCATACCAAAAAAATTTTCGAATGACAATATTTAATACAATTCACAGTTTAGCTCATTCTGGAATTCGAACTACTGTAAAAGAAATAACTGAAAGATTCATTTGGCCAAATGTGAAAAACATGTAAAACAGTGGACTCAAACTTGCATCAACTGTCAGAAAAATAAAATAACTAAACATACAAAATCAGAATATTCACAATTTCAAGCACCAGATGAGAGATTTAGTGTCGTTCATATAGATTTAATTGGACCTTATTCACCTTCTAATGGATACGCATACTGCTTGACGTGTATTGATCGGTTTACCTCTTGGATGGAAGTGGTACCGTTATCAAATATCACTGCAGAAAGTATAGCAAAAGCTTTTTATGAGCATTGGATTACCCGATTTGGTGTACCTACTTGTGTTATTACTGACAGAGGCACTCAATTTATTTCAGAACTATTTCGAAGTTTAGCTTCTCTATGTGGTGTTAAAGTAAACCATACGTCTTCTTACCATCCTCAGAGTAATGAAAAAGTTGAACGTCTTCACCGTACCTTGAAAACAGCTGTTAGATGTCATAACAACGTTCGTTGGACGGACACATTACCAACGGTTCTTTTGGGTTTGTGAGCTGCTCTACATGAGGACTGTAAGTATACAATAGCTGAAATGGTTTATGGCAAAACTATTAAATTACCAGGTGAATTCTTTGAAGAATCCAGATTGCCAATATCTGATGATAATTTTGTAAGCAATCTCGAAAAAGATGGCTGACTTAAAACCATACCAATCCAAAAACAAATGTCAACAAAAGATCTTCATTCCAAAAGATTTGTACACATGCTCACAAGTGTTTCTGCGAATTGACAGAGTTAAAAAACCTTTAGAACCCCCATATGAAGGACCCTATTTGGTATTGCAAAGATCCCCTAAAAACTTTCTTCTATCAATTATAAATAAACAAGTTAAAATTTCCGTGGATAGATCAAAACCGGCATATGTGTTACAACCTAATGAACTTCTGAATCCAAAGTCATCAAATGATCATACATCTGTGCCGAGTGAGCAAACATTTATACCAAGTCAGCAAGTTGCACAACCAAACGCAACAACACGTTGTGGAAGACAAAGTAAAACTTCCTGTTCGTTTTTAATAACATTATTGACTTTTCTTCAAAATTATAATTCGTCCATGTCCATTTTAAAAATTAACTTGATTTATTGTATGTAAATTTTTATATGTAATTGTATTTGTAATTATTTTGTGCAATTTAAATTTGTATCAATGTGTATTTGTTCGTCATTATTTGTATAGATCTATTAATTCTTCTACCATTTTCAAAGTAACGTAACTTTGTTACTGGTAGGGGAGTGATGTAGCGACACATATTGATGGAAAATGGAATACGCATTGAACGACTTCTACTTTCACTGTTAAAGGGAATTTCCCTACTAGAATGAAAACAGAACGTTGTTGCTATTACGTAGTTGGCGTTCGAGATGGAATAAAGATGCTGTAAACGTGAAAATTGATTATCGTCTTTTATTTTGCCGTCTGGATTTTAATAACACTACGCAACCTTTACAATACCGCCACAACTTCATCATTTTTCTTACTTTCTACTTTTTCTTCTCTCAAATCATACGATTACTACACTCATGTCCATAAATGAAGGATAATTCAGAATCACTCAGAAATTGAACTCTAAAAATAAAAATTTCACCTGTAGAATTATCACACACATCTTGAAGAATATGCAAATTACAGGAAACCACCAGATGGCACGGATAGTACGTCAAAATGACGAGAGTGTAAAGAGAGGGGTATCTAAGAAATGGTGGCAAAGAAGTAAAATTGTTCACAACCGCTTTAAAAGCCTTTCAGTGCAATAACCGCATAGTTATGACACAAAGGAAGCATTTGGATGATTTTTACGTGGTGGAATTATCGAACGACTGGAATGTGGACGTACCCAGCTGGAACTATCCGAGGAACTTGGAATCGCCCAGAGTGTCATCTCCAGGCTTTGGCAACTATTCCAAGATGATGGTAATGTGAGTAGATGTTACAGCACAGGTCGCCCCCGAGTTACAACGCCGAATGAGGACCGGTATTTAGCAGTTACTGCCAAAAGAAACAGACGGAGCACAGCATCAGACCTGTCTCGTCAGCTCTCTTCAGCTTCAGTACGACAGTTTCAAGGCAGACCGTGTACAGACGCTTAGGGCACATTGGTCTATATGCTCGTAGGCCTGTCAGATGTGTTTCACTTACCGCAACTCTCTGTCGCCGGCGATTAACCAGGAGTAGAGAGCATGCATTGTGGACACCGCAACAGTGGTCTTGTGTGATGTTTTCCGACGAGTCAGGTTTAGTTGCAGTCTGATTCTCGCCGGACTTTCATATGGAGAGGGCCAGGTACCCGTTACCACCAAGAGAACACCATTGAACGACACCATTACGGTGGTGCAGAATGGCTCGTTTGGGGAGGAATTATTCTTGGCTCCAGAACTGACCTGCATGTTCAGAGTGTAACGATGACAGGCCACATCTATCGGGATGTCATTCTGGAACAACGTGTACGTTTATTTCGGGTGCCATGGGTGCTGAATTTCTGTTTATGGATGACAACGCCCGTCCTCACCGTGCAAACATTGTAGACGAATGCCTTCAATTGGAGGATAACACCCGTATGGATTGGCCAGCATACTCACCGGACTTGAATTCAATAGAGCATGTGTGGGATATGCTTGGCCGACGATTGTAGCCCGTCAACCCCCTCCCACCTGTCAACCGGAACTTCGGAGGCATTGCTTGATGAGTGGTGTAATATTCCCCAAGAACAGATTGATAATTTGATACTCAGCATGCCTAGACGTTGTAAAGGCCTGTATTGCATCGTCCGGGAGACATACTCCATATTAGCGATCATACTCACCATGCTATACTGTTTTTTTGTAAATAGGTTCTTTTTTAAATTTGCTCAGGGAGTAAAAATTGCAATTTTTATTAATTATGTCAAACATATAGCATATCTTTTTTGCTCTTTACCTTTTGTTTAATAAATAGACTTTACAAATAAGTCAAATTTATTTTTGCTTCTGTCTCTTTCTTTGACTGAACTTCATTATCCTTAATTTATGGACATGAGTGTATTATCTATTTATCATGACTTTTCTTTCCTACTGCCTTCACATGCCATTGAGTAGATGAACGCTTCGCGTTCAGGAACTCGACATCTTTATTCAACAATGATTATTTCAATGCACTAAATACAAAGAGAAAAGCTGAAACAGGCTTTTGGATACAAAGTCCTTTCCTTTTTTTTTTTTAAATTTTATATGAGCGAGGAGATTTATTATAAAACCATATCAGTAATTAATTTTCTACGAAAATGTAAGCAGTTTTGCGTGTGTATGTTAACTTTCTTGTATTAATTGGTGTCAGAAATGCCACACAATATCCCATTTTGGTGGGTTTTTAAAAACACTTTTGGAAACAGTAACTTTACTGATTATTTGAGGATATTTTTTTTTTATTTTTATTATCTTTTCTTATTTCACTTTTTTTCTTCTGATTTCTTCTTAAGAGAAATTGGATAAATTGAGATAAAGCAGTTAATATGAGCATAAATCTCAAAGTCAAATCAAGTTTAGAAGAATGCATTTTATTTATTTTCTCGTATTTCTTGAGGGAGTCAGCGAAGCTACAGTTTGTCATTTGCCATGAACTGTTCAAGAAAGTTGGATAGTTGCGCTTATCTCGATATATCAATTTGATTTTGTGTCAGGTTTTCTGGATGTAAAACTTTTATTTCTTTTTTAATTTAGTTTTCACTTCAGGTAAGCTACCTGTATTTGTATTTATTTTCTAATTTAATTTCTAATTATACGTTTTCATTAAAAAATTCATGTAATTTTAGAAGACCCTACACTTTGAGAGGGCATGATTAGAGTTTGGATGACAGACCGCAATATACACCCTAAACTATGGATTACACCTCTGACATCTAAACTTTCGACACAAACCTTAATTTGATATCCCACCGTGACATCCTTTAAGATTTACAAATTGCATATCAACATAGTGCTCGTTCTTTTCTCATTGTACTGAAGTTTCAAATGCCGCAATAGCGAAAGCACATCCAATAATCCTCAACGATAATATAGTGTCAAAATTTACTGATACGAAGCACATAGACTATGTGTATAACTGGACAAACCAAGCTAATTTTATACACTACTCATTTCGATGCCGCAAGAGAATTAGCAAACATGAAAGCGAACATGGACGTTCCAATCAATGCATCTAACAACAACGCTTACCCTTTCAATTTCTATTAGTTACAATTTTTAGGAATAATCTTGCCAGAATATGTTATATTATGGCTAACAAAACAAAAAAATTTCTCTGTTGTACGATAAACCCCGTCAGTGTAAAAAATGTCATTCCTATACTCATGCAATTGCAAATTGTAAAAATTCAATTGTCTGTGAATAATGCAGTGCCCAACATTCTATGTAATTATGCTCCTCCCAAATTCCCAAATGTGTCCATTGCGGTGAGACACAAAGCCTCCAATCTCAACTACCTAAACGTAAAGATGAAGAAAATTTTCTAAAATATAAGGCTCGTGTATTAGCGATTAAGCGACAAGAGT
This sequence comes from Caerostris extrusa, assembly GCA_021605095.1. NCBI lineage: Eukaryota > Metazoa > Arthropoda > Arachnida > Araneae > Araneidae > Caerostris > Caerostris extrusa. Next base: position 188,741 of record BPLR01012686.1, read on the forward strand.
TGACCAATCACTAGCCTCACCACGTTCGCCTGAAACCGGTTTGAAGTGCACCGCTTCGAGTTGACCAACTTGCAACTCAAGGGGAACTTCACTAGGCGTAATGCTATTTCTGACGTTCCGCTGGGAAGGGGTCGAAAAAAATTTTCTCGCCTGCCGCATGTTGCGTCGTCACCTGTCGCCTCGGTGGGAAGGAGCCTTTAGAACTTTCAATATACTTTCTTTTATTGAAGCTCGGAGACTGCATCGCATTCCGAAGAAAGATTTTTTTCCTCTAATGTAAAAGCTAAAACTACTTCTATCAGGTACAGGCCTTCATTTTTCTGGACTCTCAAGCAATAAAACATCTTTCTTCTCCTACAGATGTGGTCAATTGGTCAATGCTCTGCCTTTTGGTACCACAGGCTTCAGGTTCAAATCCTGGCGTGGCATGGATGCTTGTTAATATTTCGGAATCGACGTTAAACTGTAGGTCCTGTCTAATTAGCTCAAGTTGTGAAAAAGATGACATTAGAGCGACAAACCAATCAAGCTAAATCTCCCACAGCTAAAACACCAGTTCCTCCTTTTTAAAGATAAGAAAAAAATAAAAACTGGGTTTCGAAGTCTTACAAGATTTTGATAGCTCAGTGACAAAATTACCAGAACATGTTAATTTTGTCTTTATATTTCTTTTACATCTCATTTTCCTTAACTTTCATTCCAGAATACTAAAAGGGTATTTAGGCTCTTTATTCTGATTCATTAAATTTTTTTCCTATTTTTATAAACGTTTCTTTTATGTTTAATACAAAATTAAAATATCACGATGGAATTCTAGCAGTATCCTAGTTAAGAGAACATTTCTGCTTCAATTTTTTCCATATTTTTGCACTACAAGAAACATTCCTTAATTTAGAAGATTAGTTTCACTTATTGTGTTAGATTTTTTTTTTTTATCGTTAATTAAGACCACTTTCAGTTGATATATAAACACATTAATTATTTACAATATATAAAAATACTTATTCGAGCCACCACTCGCCATCAGCAACCCCTTAGCTTATCTTACTTGCTCGTGCTCTTACATTGGAATCCCCGTACAAGACAACACCCTTGTATGGAGTTACATTCTTATTCGTGGCGCCATATGTTGTCTTTTTAATAACAAATGGTTTACATTCGAGCATCCTGACCAAGCAATTGCTGTCAATTGCTACATAAACTTTGCTTAGTAAATTACACTTTACCATATACAAAAATAAACATTATATATAGATATATACAGCACATAAAACATGTAATAATTTTGCTATTAATAAAAAAATTTTAAAGTTCTACTATGATTATTGTCCAAATGAGTTCATGAAAAGTTCAGATAAAAAAGTTAAAGTTCAATAAAAGTAAATGTTCTTTCAAAAGTTCAGGAACAATGTTTATAGTTATTGATGAATGAGGCAATAGTCGTTACTTGAATAATCTGGAGAAACAGTAGAAGATCCTTGGGGCTCCTCATCATCCGAGTCACAATCATCTTTATGAAGTCTCTATGGCTTGAGTTGGCTCACGTGTGCTGTTGTGATGTAGAATCTGCCTTGTTCTTTTTCTTCCAGCTGAGTCACTCAGTAAGTATCGTTGGGGAGGACCTCAGTCACAATTAGGGGCCCCTTTATATTTTGCTAGAGTTTTGGTAGGTTCTCCCGTTGATTTTTTGCTGAACGTCGAACAACAACTATTTCACCTGGTTCAAAAGTAATTGTTCAGCATTTTTTCTGGTCGTAATACTCCTTTATTTTGTCTTGTTTCGGAATACTCCTTTATTTTGTCTTTGTATTACACTGCGCGTTTATTGTTGAACGTCTTTCGGATCAGTCCACTCATCAACACTTTCGTCTGCAACTGTTCGAAAGACACCGTCATTAAATCTAGGTGAATAACCATGGAGAATTTCGAATGGCGTTTTATTTGTGGTTTTGTTCAACGTATTATTCAAATTCCTTTCTGTTTGTTTTTATACGTAAATCCCAATCTTTATGTCGTGAATCTTTCATGGACGTCGTTATTGTGGAAAGGACTATTCTATTGGTTCGTTCTACCATGCCATTGCCCATAGGATGTTGAGTAGAATTCAAGGTGTGCTTTATTCCGTTATCATGACAGTACTTTTCAAATTGATGCGATGTATAACAGGAGCCTCTATCACTTATGATTCTGTCAGGTAATCCAAAATTTTCCATTCAATAGGTGTCGCTACAGTATCACATTCAGTTGACGTTTGATGCATAACTTTATTATCGTTTATCAGTTTTAATTTTTCCAATTCAAAAAGTTCTTTGCTTTTCCCGTTCGTCAATTTCCATTTGTCTTTGCTTTTCCGTTCTTCAATTTCTATCTGTCTTTGTTTTTCATTTTCCTTTTCTAATCTTTCATTTTCCTTTCTTTTAATTCTTTCCTCAATTATTCTTTCGAAAACTTGCTTAACAAATTCTTCGTCATAATTTTCACTACTCGTTATTAATTTTTTAATATTAACTATAACAGCTTCCGGTGGAATCGTTACACCGAGTTCTGTTCCTAATTTTTATAAGATCACTTTTACGACCTTTTTCAAGGAACGACATTCTGATACTTATTCTTTTTTTAAAATGAAACTTGGTATATCTTAATACTGTAGCGACACGATGGAAAATGGAATACAAATTGAACGACTTCTACTTTCACTGTTAAAAATGGGAATTTTCCCGCCAGAATAAAAACAGAAGGTAGTTGGTATTACGTAGTTGGCGTTAGAAATTGAATAAAAGATGTTGTAAATGTGAAAATTGATTATCGTCTTTTATTTTGCCGTCTGGATTTTAATAACACTACGCAACCTTTACAATACCGCCACATACTTGGTGACCCGTGAATTGTTTGCAAACTGTGAATAATTTACAAAATGACTGAAACAAATGGATGGGCTAAAAAAGATGAAGTAGCGCGGGTAAGTGTCAAAATACCTCCTTTTGGGCAGAAAAACCAGAAATATGGTTCTTTCAAGTTGAAGCACAGTTTTCAATTTGTGGAATAACAGCCGAGGATACAAAATTCAACTACTTAGTTTCGCATTACATACATTTCGCGCAACATACTTAGTTTCGTTTATTATGGCTAAAATTAGTAAACCTATACTAGGTGCAGATTTTTTAAATAAGTTCAATTTATTAATTGATATCAAGCATAAAAGATTAATTGATGGTGTAACTAACCTTGCAGTTTATGGTGACATTGCAACTATCTCTATTAATGAAAGTGTAAATACAACGAGCAGCTTATGTAAATATTCTGATTTATTTTCTATGTATCCCAATATAACAAAACCAAATTTTCTTGTTTCAAATGTTAAACATAATGTAAAACATCATATTATAACTAAAGGACAACCTATAAATTGTAAAGCAAGACAATTAGATCCAAAACGGTTTTGAAATTGCTAAAAGAGAATTTAAATATATGCTAGACAATAACATTATTAGTCCATCTAGCTCAGAATGGGCAAGTCCCTTACATATAGTAACAAAGAAAGATGGTTCTTTTCGTCCGTGTGGTGATTATAGAAGATTGAATGATTTAACTATACCTGATCGATATAACATACCTCGAATCCAGGATTTTCAACATATTTTAACTAATAAAACTATATTTTCTAAAATTGACATTACTAAAGCATATTATCACATTCCTATAGCAGATGAAGATAAGGCAAAAACTGCCATCATCACACCTTTTGGACTTTATCAATTCAATGTGATGAGTTTTGGTCTCAAAAATGCCCCCTGCAACATTTCAAAGGTTTATAAATGAAGTTCTTTTATGGTCTAGACTTTGTGTTTCCATACTTAGATGATGTGTTGATCGCCTCTTCTTGCGAGGAAGAACATCGTTCACATCTTAAAAATAGTTTTCAAGCGTTTAAATAAATATGGTCTACGGATTAATATTAGCAAATCAGTTTTGGGAGTAGCTGTAATAGATTTTTTAGGCTATCAAATATCTGCAGAAGGCTCACAACCTCAACCTCAAAGATCAAAGCTATCATAGAATATCCATTGCCAGAAACTATGCACGAATTACGTTCCTTCTTAGGAATGATCAATTTTTATCGTAATTATATAAATAATGCCGCAAAAACTCAAGCCCCTCTACATGAACTTTTGAAAGGATCTACAAAAAGATCGACGCCAAATACCATGGACCGATGAAACTAGACAAAGTTTTGAAAAATGCAAACAAGATGTTGCTCAAATAGCGTTAATGCCATATCCCAACTCGGATTACCCTCTGGCACTTCTCACAGATGCATCTGATTGGGCTATTGGATCAGTTATTCAACAAAAAGAACCAAATGGATGGAAGCCAATTGCATTTTTCTAAAAAACGTAACGATGCTCAGAAAAATTACAGCGTTTACGACCGTGAACTTTTGGGTATATATTTATCCATTAAACATTTTAAGCATTTACTTCAAGGTCGAGATTTCGATATTTATACTGATCATAAGCCGTTAACATTCACTTTTAAGCGAAACAATGATAAAAGCCTCCCCAGACAACTACGACATCTACAATATATCTCACAATTCTCTATTAACCTATACCATATCAACGGTCGATACAATGTGGTAGCAGACAGACTGTCTAGAATTGAGGACATCGATTCACCTATTGTCGATTATGACTTGATAGCAGATGCACAAATTACTGTTGATGATCTACAACAATTGAAATTACATTCCAAATCATTACATTTTTAAAGAACCCCAATTGCCATCAGGAAAGTTCTTGTAGTGATACCTCTACTTCCACTATCAGACCATTCATACCAAAAAAAAATTTCGAATGACAATATTTAATACAATTCACAGTTTAGCTCATTCTGGAATTCGAACTACTGCAAAAGAAATAACAAAAGATTCATCTGGCCAAATATAAAAAAGATGTTAAACAGTAGACTCAAACTTGCATCAACTGTCAGAAAAATAAAATAACTAAACATACAAAATCAGAATATTCACAATTTCAGGCACCAGATGAGAGATATAGATTTAATTGGACCTTATTCACCTTCTAATGGATACACATACTGCTTGACGTGTATTGATCGGTTTTTACCTCTTGGATGGAAGTGGAACCGTTATCAAATATCACTGCAGAAAGTATAGCAAAAGCTTTTATGAGCATTGGATTACCCGTTTGGTGTACCTACATGTGTTATTACTGACAGAGGCACTCAATTTATTTCAGAACTATTTCGCAGTTTAGCTTCGCTATGTGGTGTTAAAGTAAACCATACATCTTCTTACCATCCTCAGAGTAATGGAAAAGTTGAACGTCTTCACCGTACCTTGAAAACAGCTATTAGATGTCATAACAACGTTCGTTGGACGGACACATTACCAACGGTTCTTATGGGTTTGCGAGCTGCTCTACATGAGGACTGCAAGTATACAATAGCTGAAATTGTTTATGGCAAAAGCTATTAAATTACCAGGCGAATTCTTTGAAGAATCCAGATTGCCAATATCTGATGATAATTTTGTAAGCAATCTCCGAAAACAGATGGCGGACTTAAAACCATACCAATCCAAAAACAAATGTAAACAAAAGATCTTTATTCCAAAAGATTTGTACACATGCTCACATGTGTTTCTGCGAATTGACAGAGTTAAAAAACCTTTAGAACCCCTATGAAGGACCCTATTTGGTATTGCAAAAGATCCCCTAAAAACTTTTTCCATCAATTAAAAATAAACAAGTTAATAATTCCTTGGATAGATTAAAACCGGCATATGTGTTACAACCTAATGAACTTCTGAATCCAACGTCATCAAATGATCATACATCTCTGTGCCGAGTGAGCAAACATTTATACCAAGTCAGCAAGTTGCACAACCAAATACAACAACACGTTGTGGAAGACAAGTAAAACTTCCTGTTCCTTTCAATGACATTAGTGACTTTTCTTCAAACTTATAATTCTTCCATGTCCATTTTAACAATTAACATGTTTTATTGTATGTAAATGTTTATATGTAATTGTATTTGTACTTATTTTGTGCAATTTAAATTTGTATCAATGTGTATTTGTTCGCTAATATTTGTATATATATATTAATTCGTCTACTATTTTCAAAGTAACGTAACTTTGTTATTGGTAGGGGAGTGATGTAGCGACACCTATTGATGGAAAATGGAATACAAATTGAACGACTTCTACTTTCACTGTTAAAAATGGGAATTTTCCCGCTAGAATAAAAACAGAAGGTAGTTGGTATTACGTAGTTGGCGTTAGAAATTGAATAAAAGATGTTGTAAATGTGAAAATTGATTATCGTCTTTTATTTTGCCGTCTGGATTTTAATAACACTACGCAACCTTTACAAAGCCGCCACAATACTTAAGTATACTTTAATACTTGAGAAATGCTTTAAACATATATATCAACTTGAAAGAAATATTCAATACTACTTAACAATATTTATACTTTAAACTTCAACGTAGAAAGGAAATCATTTGCCTTTTTTCCTTTACTACTAAAATCGTAATCCATGTCAGGTTTCTAATAGATCCTAGATCCTAAATCCCACTTCTGATAATAACTGTTAGCTTCTTTTTCTTTTTATCGTTAATTGAGACAACTTTCAGTTGATATATAAACACATTATTTATTTACAACACATAAAAGTACTTATTCAAGCCACCGCTCGCCATCAGCAACCCCGTAGCTTACCTTACTTGCCTGTGCTCTTACATTGGAATTCCCGTACAAGACAACACCCTTGTATGGAGTTACATTTTTGTTCATGGCGCCATCTGTTGTCTTTTAAAATAACAAATAGTTTACACTTGGTAAACTAATTTTTAGATTTGATCGTTCGGAAAATACACGAAGAGGAAGGCCTAAAAGTGTTTTTAATTTTGCCAATGTTCCTTATTCAGACAATGAAATTCAAGTCAAAAGTATTCAGTATAAAAACCTTTACAATAGTCGATATCTATTCTCCCTTTTCACCATTGATTTTTGGCAAAATTCGAAATAAGAAATAATTCGATATAAGAAACAATATTGGAATGTCATTTGTTCCTCTTCTGGCAATAATAGTAAAATCTACAAAATTATTAAAACAATTCACAATAACAATTTTTCCATCCTAGTACTAATTGGGTTATTACAGATGCGAACCAACAAGCTAATATGTTACAATATCATTTCAATAAACTCACTGACAATCAATTTATTTCTTTTGAAGTTTACTGTGATTTCAACCAAAATTATAATAGGTCTTTTAGCGAATTTAAAGAGGCTATACGCGCTGATCCCAACACTTCTACTGGTAGTGATAGTACCCTGCAAAATTAATTAAAATTCTTCCTGATCATTAACTCCAATAGTTACTTCATACCTTTAGTAATATTTGGTTCAACGGCGTTATTCCACAGAAATGGTTAACAGCAAAAATCATTTTCATTAGTAAACCTGGCAAAGACAGTACTTTCTTTACTTCATATCTCCCATTAGCCTTGACTTCCGAATTAATTAAAGTCTTTGAACGTATTGTACGCAAGAGGATAATTGACTTTTACAGTTCCTCGCAAATTCCATAATTATCATTTTGGATTTAGCTCTTTCAGGGATTGCATGCATTAGTTATCGCTCCTACATAACTAAACAGTTGAAGCCACAAATGCCAAAAAGGTTTCCGTTTTTTTTAAAATTAGACATTTCCTCTGCTTATGACTCGGTTTTGGAAAGATGGACTTATTTATAAAAACTTACAAGTCGACATGCTTGGTACCATTGCAAAATGAATTTATAATTTCATCAATAACATACATTTTTACATTAAATATAGAAACTCTGAGTCGATGAAATTATTTTCCACTCGAGGCGTACAGCACGCTAGTGGGATTATTGCCTTTCTTTTCACAATCTATTTGAGAGATATTTAGAAATCATCCCTATTCACACAGAATGTTTATTAGATACAGATGATATCTTTCTTTTCAGAAGTGATAAAACTGTTGGAAAAAGTTCTTGGTATTCTTCAAATAATCCTTCATAAAATCCCTCAATCGTGCAAAACATAGAAATTCATTTCTCAAAATGAAAAATGCGGAATAGGAAATTAAAAAAAAAAAAAAAAAATTTCACATCTAGACATTTGCAAATTTATAATATCCATATCCCTTGAAACAGCATACCTGTATTTTAAGCATCATTTTCTCTCATAATCTCTCTTTCAAATAAAAGCATCCTATATTTTAAAAAAGAAAGTCATTAAAAGTTGAATGCCCTCAAAGTAATTGCGGCTAATTCCTGGGGTTGTCGGTCCGGGCATTTAATTCAAATAAACAATTCAACAAATCATAGCTTACTGTAATATGAAGTTCTATATTTATCTCATCCAGTCATTCGAAAATGAAACCTATGGTACCAAACGCCAGAACGCTAACCAAATAGCCATCAGGCCACCCATTTAGATAGGAATAAATAACTCCCATTTAATATCGCATTGGTTTTTACGAGAAATGTATTTAGATTATATTTATATAATAATACTAAGCATTTGCGACATTGATTATTATTTAGTAAGCATTATAATTGATGGAACATAATTCTTTTATTTTTAAATGTTATAATATTTAAAAATTAGATTTTTTAAAAATTTATTTTATATTCTATACGAATATATATGAATAATTCAACGTATTGTGTTTTAATCTACATTATATTTATTTCTTCTCATGAAACATGTCTTGTAGTTATTGGAATAAATAAGTAAATTAAAAATTATTATTTAACATGTGATAGAAACTTCTGGGTTTTACAGATAAATATTAGTTATATTTATAAAATTAAAAAGAACATAATTGTTTTTCTGTATGTAGTATAATGGTTATCAGGGTTTGTTCTTACTGCATAAATGTCTTGACTTGACTTGGAGCTTTGAGATGTATGCTCGCTGACGCTGCTTTATCTCAATTTATGCATAAATGTCTACTGATGCATTATTAAATCAACAATCTAAGCAAGCATATATACTATTCACACTTTATACATGAGAATATGAATATTATATACTGATCCAATAATGAGTTTCAAAATTTACATAATTTATTTTTAAATAAAAACATTGATGGATATATATCTAATATATAAAATTCTCGTGTCACAGTGTTTGTTGCCAAACTCCTCCGAAACGGCTCGACCGATTCTTATAAAAATTTTTGTGCATATTTGGTAGGTCTGCGAATCGGTCGTAATCTATTTTTAAACCCCTAAGTGATAAGGGTGGCCCACCCCTAAATATTTTAAAATTTCTTTGGCAAACCAATACCCTGAATTTTCGCCAATTTCTTTTTAGGGTTGCAATGCAATTACATAGCTTCATTTTTCGAACAATATAATGACTATTTTATTGCTATTTCGATAATTAATTGCAGAATTCTTATTTACACTAATTTCATCGTTGGAGTAAAAGTTTGTTTCCACCACAGACGAAAAGATATACCACAATAAAAGGATGGCGCCGTGTCTCGATGCCTGTACTACATAACCGTAAAATTCTCATGTTCTGAATATTATTGTTTTATGTACTACTTTAAATTTTGTGAAAATTCTATTGTATGAAATTTATATTATATGAGAAATAAATCAAATGTATGTAAGTATTACCTGATTTGATTATCAATATTTTTTTTATTTTCTAAGTTTGAATTTTGAATTGAATAAAATATATTGAATGAAAAGTTGTGAATCAAAACAATTTAAAAGTTTGTCAACATGTTGTATTTGATTTTTAAAAATGAAATGTGATCTAACAAGATAATATAATATAGACAATATAATTTTAAAAAGAAAGATGATGAATTTTATTTTTTGAAAAGTGGGAAAAATGAAGTAAACTCTGCAATTATTTTAATATAATGATAACATTAAAATTTTATAAAAGGTATTATAATAGTTGCAAGTTGAAAATCAAGGATATTTTATTTTAAAAACTTTTGTTATTTGAAAAACAAAGAATTTGAGTTATAAATTTGAGTGATTTGAATATTGTCGAAGAAAATTGATAAATGGTACTTTTAAATTGGAAGTTATTTAAAGAAAAACAAAACAAATAAATAAGTGTTTATATTAATAAAGGAGAATTTAAAGCTCAATAACATTTTTATGTATGTACATTTGTTTTTATTTATATTTAAAAGTTGGTTTTAATTATTTCTTATTTGAATTTTTATGCATTTTGTATTCATTCAAACATCACAATAAAAATATTTCTGTTCTAAATGCTTTAAAACTTTATGTAAAAGTTTTTTAAATGTATGAAAGGAATAGAACATGGAAATTAAACATAAATTATTTTTATTTTAGTTTTTAAACTAAGAATTTTTGTAAATTTGTAAAAAAAAAAGTTTGAGTCGACAAACTTTAAGCATACAAAAATGTATAAAATAATTGAGATATAAATTTGAAAACAGTATATTACCCACATAAGGATATTCCCAGCACAAAAATACTTGCAAAGGAAAAACTATTCATGTTTTATTTATTTTTGAATTATAAAATTTTGCAACAATATCACATTTTTGCAATGTTTATCCATATTTTAAAGAATAAATTGTATAAAGAATAGTTAAAGTTGATATTTTTATGTGAAATTCAAATGTTTTGAATATATTTAATCAGAACACTTGCAAAAAGGTTAAATATTTTTAAATTCAGGTCATTTCATATTTTTCAAATAGCAGGAAGTTGTAAAAAAAAGTTTGTCGAGCAAATTTTAACTTTTTCAAAACAAAGCTCAGAAAATATTTACAGCTTTAAGGAAAAAAACAAAACTATATTTTTTAATAAATAAGACTATGAACTTGATAATTCAATGGCATTTATAATATATTTACAACATTTTTAAAAGTAATATATCTAATTAAAAGTTGTTTTTAGCTTTTTTTCAGAAAATTTTTATGCTTTTTATTTTCATGTGAAACACCATAACACAAGTAATTTTGATCCAAATGCTACAAAAAACTTTGTATTTATGTTTTTCATAAATATTTACAGGGAATAGACCTTTGAAATGATTATAGCTACATAAATATTTTTATTTCAATTGTTAAACTTGGAATTACATGCAAATTTTTGAAGAATTTTGTGTCGACAGCATTTTAAACTAGCACAAAATAATAAATAATAAAGATATACATTTACCAGAGGTCTATTCACTGTAAAATGTTAGTACAAACAAATACAAACTTAGAAATTTAAAAAAAAATATTGATTTGATTTCAGGTTTTGTAACAGTATCAATTTTTGGCCATTTTTTACCCTTATTTTAGCTTATAAAAATTTAAAAAAAAAAAAAATAATGAAATTTTTTTATGTGAAATCATTAGTTTTTAGATACATTCAATCAAAAAAATGTGTACAAAGATAAAAATTTCAAAAATTCCTCGAAGGTGTTCGTGTATCTTAAACGATGCATTTGTATTTTATTGTAAATTTTTTTAAAGTCTTTTCTTATTATATTCGATTTTATTTTAATTGTATTGTATTTTTTCAATTATCATTTTCAGTAAACGACCACCAAAAAAATCTAACCTCAGAATCCGTGTTTCTCCCATGGGCAGCTGTATGTTGCATGCTCACGTGTTCGAAAACCATCGAATTTATTTATTTCGACGAAAGACAGACTAACAAGAAATATTGTTCATCGCTTAGTTCTTAGTTAAATGAAAGTAATGATTATTAAAAATTATATTACGTAAAATAATTATAAAACAGTCTTAAAATCAACATTATCTACCACATTCATTAAATTAATAAAAATTAGACATTTTCTATTCGTTGAAACTTAATTTGATCTTTTCATCATTCTTACCAATCACTTCCTTAATATACCATTATAGTATCTAATAATTGAACGAAATAAGAAAGCCACAGCAACGCGTTTGTCTTCTAGTATATAATATATATTAACATTATAGAATTTATTATTATACGTTCACAAAAATAGGAGCACTTTAAACCTATTGTAAAGTAAGGATCAATAATTTTAATCTTCATACCTTTATTAATAAACATTTTTTTCCTCTTATTCTGACTAATTTTTTTATAATTCAAGTAGTGCAAAAAACACCAGATGGAGCTTGTCTTTTAATTTGGTTTTCTCACATTCTAAATGTCCTTTAAAATTCTTTAGAATTGAATTAGTTTAACAATCATATGGAGCATTATTTATTTGTGCTGTATTATTTTACACTATTTTCTGAAGTATATTAATCATAAATACACAACCTGTTTAAGACAACTTTTCTTATTGTGTAATTTGATATATGAAAAACTCATCTCCATATAGTATTAAATCAAATATTTATATATATTTCTTTTGCTTCATTCATTATAATACTGTCTCCGCAGGTATATACAAATTATGAAAAGTTTCATATTTTTTAATTAAATAAAAATTCAAAATTGACAAAATGAAACTGAATGAATTGATAAATATTCTGATGTTTTTTTACGACCAGAAACTTTAATTGAACAATTATACTATATATCTGACTTTATTCATGTTTATAATTTAATATTGTCTTTTATTTGCTTAATTTTTTAAAATATATAAATATATATTGTAAATGCCAGATTTAAATTATTTTTATGTATATGTTATGTATCAAAAATTAGTCTATTATTAAAGCTGGCAACAACAAATACAGTATGAAATTAAAGATTTTTCTTTTGTTTGAATTCCTTATCATTTAAAAACAAACACAGAGAGAAGAAAGTTTTTAAATCTGTTTGACCAAAAATTAAATAATAATTTCCTTTAGCTTATTTTTTTAATGCAGTAAAAAAGCTAAAAAATTTTGAATAAAAAAATTTGACAGCTTTCAATTATATTTCCCTATACACAAAAATATGTGTATATAAGCCATATTTTGCATAGATTTATTTAAATGCAACCTTTTCAACCTGTAAATTTATTTAAATGTAATGCAATTAATAGTTAAGCTACAAGATATATTTGGAATATATACATTTAAATAATCATGAATAGTATTTTAAAAAATGTTATTTAAATTTAATTAGTATGTGCATAGATATGAATTTATAAGGAATTTCTTTTAAATATTGAAGAAAATACTTAATTGAAAAATTTACCAATAATCAGTGATTTTTTTTTTTAGATAGAGCATATTTACAGAACTGTGTTATCTTGAAGTAAGATCAATAAAATGTAATTATGAGGAACATTGTCTAAAATATAAAATTAAATATTTATAATTAAGAACGCAACATTTATTCTCACATAAGATCAAAGTTTTGCATGCCTTTTCTATACTTTTTTCCAATTATATTGCATAGAAATTAGATAGTGTTAAACATTACAATATAGATAAATCAAAGTTTTATTTAAAATTAATGCAGCTGCGATGATATATTTTTTTCTGTGGAAGGAATCAAGTTAACTTTTAAAAAATTTTCTGCTTACATAAAGCCATCTTTTCTGCTAAACCTTCTAATATGCAGCTTTTACACTCTAGCAAAAACTAATGCCATCACTAAAACTCCATCATCTAAAATTGTTTATAATGCTGCTTTAACATATGACAGGTTTTTCATGAATCCTATCTGATGGGCACTTCAAAATACAGTAAATTGTTTTGTATTCAGATTTTAAAATTTTTTTCAAGGCAGTCCTTTGATGACTTTTTAACTTGCTGCCTTAAAATTGCCTTTCTTCTTTCTTATATAAATTCCTCAGATTTAAAATAATTAGCAAGTTTAGAATCTTTCATTTGATAAATTTTGATATGTTAATACATATTCAATGTATTGAGGAATCAGAATAATTGCATACATATTTATGGGTGAATGACTTAGTCACTACAAATTAACTTGCAATCCAGTCATTTTTGGTTTTTGTCTTTGGATTATATATACTTAATTCATTGTAGCATTTAAAATATCCCACTCATCTTCACAGTTATATTGGTTTGCAAGTCACGCCAAGTTTCGTCTTGCACTCAAGATCTTCAATTTTGTTGATATCCACAGTCATTTAGATTATAGGTTCCATCCACACATACATAAGAAATTCTATACTTTTAACATCAGTTTTTGGGTTAGTGCAAAGTCATCTCTTTTAAAATTGTATCTTCCAATTCCAACTCTTGTGCCTTCTAAAGAAACACACACACACATAAGTAAGTATCTGTTGAAGAGTTCTCTCTTACCCATACATCTACACTCAAAGCATCATTAGTATGTTTTTAGACATTTGAGTTTTAAATTAAAATCATTCTTTTACAATATATAAGCCTTATTTGCTCAATAAGTGAATCCATCCAATTCAGATTTAGATATACTGTCTCTTAATATAATCAAGGTTAGTATTAAAAGGAATTTTCATTATTTCACCTTTGGCTTTCAGCATTGGTTAAGCCAAAATGGCTGACTTCATTCATATGATAATGAGTTTTTGAAAAATTACAGAACATTTTCCATTCAGCACTTCTGTTATTTTAAAACCAGTTAAACATAATAAGTTTATTTTTTTATTGCCTATATGTTCAGATGCCTGATACCTGTGCCTTCCCTTTTATAAGCTGTGGCATTTATAATAATGGTACTTTACACAAGTATGTTTTATTGTATATCTAAAAACAAACTTTTCCCCCTCCCTTGCACTCAAAGGGGAAGACATTAAAACTCGCAGTTATTATCACTTTCACAATTTGAATAGAATCCCCCAGCTTCTTAATGTAAAATTTTTCTTTAAAAAAAAAAAAAATCTTAACCAATACATGAAACGTTTATAATTATTTCAGATGAAGTATGGTTTTGCTTCATGTGTGACTTCAGATAATGAAAATGTGAGTACATTTTCTTAAACACTTGTGCTCAAGATATGTTTCGTTATTCATATATTTAATGAAGAATACCATTTAAGATTATGCTTACAAATGTAATTTATATTGCAAACAGAATAGTGGAAGCTTGATACATTTCTAGAAGTATCTTAAACATCTACCGGTTCATCCACAACACTGTTATTAGAGCTGCTTCAATTACTTGAACACTATTTGCTCAGCACTCTCTATTTTATATTTTTCATAAAATTTTCAAAGACATTGCTAAACTAGGCTTAACATAACTTAAGTAAAGCACAACCCAATGTCAGAGAATCCATTTCACCTATTGAAAGAACTGGTAACCCTTCTCATGCATGCACGGTATAAATGGTAAAAAAGCGATTAGCATCTTTTAAGTCCTTCCCTATTCCAAGAAAAGAAGACCAACTCCTAGGCTCATTTAGAATTTTTTTTAAGAGTGGAAGAGAAGAGGGGGTGGACAGTATTTCAAATATTTTCTTTTGGTATGTCTCAAATTTATGATCTATATTTATGCCTACTTTTTTTCCCCCTGTAGTAATTGAAGTACTTTTATAAGATTTCATAATATTTTTTTACACCTATCTGGAGTGATTTCTGTATTTAAAAACAAAAATAATAAACCTTACCTTCTCTTCCTTCTGTAACAATGTATATCTTTTGAATATTTACAAATGTAAAGCAATGAAAATTGAAGTAAAAATTTCATAGGTCAACAATAAAACCAAATTTACACTTAACAGATGGTATCAATGAGACAAGAAGAAAATTTATTATCTTAAGAATTTATTTTCGATTACAAAAAATTGTTATATTTATTAATGTCATAAAAACTTGTTATTTAGTATAATGATGGAACATTTTTTAATAGATAAATGTTTAACTTTATATTTATTCAGGAGTTTATAAAAATATTTTTAATATATATATATTTTTTTTCGTTATGTTATTCACAATTTAATTTTTTTTGAAGAGCATACTTATTCAATCTGAAAAGCTGTAATTACATTTTTAGAAACAAAGAATATGATGAATGCTTTGAAGTTTCATAATATAAATGAAATAAATTATATAAACTTTTTAAAAAAAAAAAACATTTAAATTAAAGATATAAAAACAAAATTATATTTTTTAACATATAAACTATTTTCTTTTTGTTAAGCAAACTATTTGTTTTAAGAGTTACATTTATTTTTTCATTTACCAAATTCTGCTTTTTAAGAGGTCTTTAAAATAATTTTTTATTTGGTTTTACCCTCAAAAATATTTTAACAAATTAATATTATGGCAACTATCAGTACAGAAGATTTCATAACAACACATTTCACTTATAGGCTAATCAAGAACTGTATACAAAAGGAAAACTTTGAACTTAAAATAACATTCTAACTTTCAAAAATAATCACATTAAAAATATTTTTAAACAAAATAATCACTTTATTGTCATTTTGACAACAATAATGAAAGCTTTAAAATTAAACATTAGGAGGGGAAACAGAAGATTCAGTTAAAAGAAAAATATATATAAATATTAAAAAATACACTGTACTGTTTCATAGCAAATTTTAAAATTTCAATACAGATAACAGTAAAAAATAAACTTAGTTTGATATTATAATATAAACCCTTTTTTTTTTTTTTTTTAAACTTGATTTCATTTGACTTAGATTTATGCTTGTTTTTAGCTTTTAGCTTATCCAATTGCTCTTAAGAAGAAAATCAGAAAGAAAGAAGAAAAGGTAAATTACGGTAAAAAATAGATCTTCAGATAATCAGTATAGTTTGATTGTTTTCAAAAAAGTAATAACAATGAAAAAAAAGTAGTGTTGTATATAATTTCTGACACCAATTAATACCAAGAAAATTAATTATGGTACTTACGTATTAACGGTACTGGCAACAGTTGCGCCAATAAAGTGCAAACGCACCAACGCAGCTACAGATTTTTGTTTTTAATTGGCACCAATCTACACTTAAAATTTTTGTTCCAAATAATAAAATATATATGAAACACTTCATTTAAAATCAAAACGCTTTTCAAAAATATTTTTATTCCAAAAATAAAATATATAAAAACACTCATTTAAAATCAAACGATTTCAAAATTCAAAACACTGTATTTAAACACAAATTAGTCAAAAACACTTCATTTAAAAACACAAAGTAGTCAAACGGATTTCAGTGGAAAACAGGCCGATATAGAGTTTAACATGGATTCAAACAGTCTCTTTTCACCAAAAATAAAGTTTCATGTCATGGGAATTGGGACATTATCGTTGTTTTGGTAAAAATATTTCGCCCCTGAAAATAAAATTGCATCTTGTTCTGTTTCTTATAACGCCAAGGTACCGCACACGCAAGTACCTTAATTATTGACATTTGCTTGTAATAAGGCTCCCAATCATATAAAATAACTAAGAATAGGAAAATACTTTCGCAACCAAAAGTTTGTTTCAGCTTTTCTCTCTTTGTACTTAGTACATTGAAATAAAATATGTGTCTATTTAAGTTCACTTTTCCTTTTCTCCGAATGTATGAA